>VDFB02259405.1:22433-38044 GCA_007258455.2 Sequoia sempervirens
ACTTAATGAGGCAATAGCCTTTCCAAAACCCAAACCAATACCAAGATAATAGCGACAACTACACAGACTACTTTGACAAATGTGGTAAACCCAGATGAATAATATACTCTGTTATAAGTATCATGAATTTGTTGTTCAATATCAGGCATTGTATTCATAGATAATGAAAGCAATGAAGCACAAGAAGCAAAATAGATAGAAGATGAATAGTGCAATTTTACACTGAAAACTCAGGCCAGATTCCAACATTGCTCTGATACCAACATTGCGGAGCGGAATAATAATGTGCAAATAGCATTAAAGATTGACGACATTACATGTAAATATGCATTCAGATTTTGATCATCCAGATCGCACAAAGCGCAGGAGAGAGCATACTTCTAATATGCAACTTAGAGACTCTTCCTAGACTCTAGACTCCAATCCTAGACCACCGATGCCAAGAATGAGGCGTCCTCAACAATTTATAGGAGAGGCTGAACTTGTTACCTCATGGCAAGATACAATAATTTTCGAATCTGTCAATTCATTTGTGACACATGTCTCTTTACCTACCACACTATGGAGTAGACAGTTGTTAAGCAGAAAGTCCTAAACACTGACCTAGTGGAGAAATAAAGTCACTTTAAAAACACCCATTAGTGAGAAGGGCCCACTTAATACCCGTAAGTGGCTATAGGAGTTTTGTTTTTTATGACAGGGTTGCATCCTGTTGTCACTTCTTAACGTGGGTGACATCACAGCACAGACAAGACCATGTGCTAACCATCAGAATGGTACTGGATTCAATAATTCATTAGGTAACTCTTGATAAACTCGAGCCCAATCATCGTTCCTTGGATTAAAGGCATGGTCAATTTGGACTACATAGTCCTGAGAATAAGCTCGGTCTAATTCAACTCTTCTTGCTAGTAATGTTGGTTTAAGCTTGATCTCCATATCTTCGATTCTTACTTCAAGTCTCCATCTGGTTTCAAGGGTATAATTCAATTCGTGAGAAATTATATCATGTCCTAGGATAATGTGTCAGATATTGCACCATGCAATCAGTCATAGTTCTTTTGAATTGTGGATATAACAGATCTAAGAATTCTTCCATATCTGGATTAAATCTGGCTCCTATTAAATCAATATAGTCTTCAAATGTATCTTGATCAAAACTAATTCTGGTAATGAAACCAAATTTCAGATTTTTCAAAATATTCATTTTACTCTGTTTTGACCAATTCATACCAAACAAACCTTTGATGCATATTTGGATTGAATTGTTTCCACACCAATATCTGATAGGAGCATGATTTAGTCCTATGGATTCTCTGAAATCTTCATCTTCATCTGAATCAATTAATCCTTGTGCATGGTGATAACTGATCTGATGTTTGATATTTGAAAGCCATTTATTTAAGAAGTAAGATTCCAACAATATTAGAACAATTTCTTTTGGAAGGGATGGAAGACTAATATTACCAGGATTTATCATGAACATGCCAGTACCATCCGGCCTAAACCAATCTGGAGCATTAAATTCTAGATCTGAGTATATAGATCTTGCAAGTTCTCTTGTCAGAGTATCTGCTAATGGATTATTTTCTCCTTTATCCATCCAATCTCAAAACCATAACTTAGAACAACCAAAAATACCATCTCTTGCACTTCTACCTCGAAATTATATCTTTATTTTGTTTTTTCTCTTGAGCAAGCCTCAGTTTGGTTGTCCGCTCTTAAATTTAAGTAGGTATATCTTTATTTGGTTTTTGTGGACGTTATGGTGCATGCCCAGCTGGCGGTGTCTCCCTCAACTTAGCATCCTCAAATTAAATCTGCATGGCAATGTCAGTATGCACAATAACTGCATATCTATAAACACCTTAAGGAACATTCATTAACCACATGCAAAATCAATATAGATAATCCACATAATATTCCAATGTCATTAAAACTTTTAGAAATAGGATTAATCCCAATGTCTATGGTTTGAGGGAAACATTACGAAAATATCAACATTTAACATAAAATTCCATGACAACTGCCAGCAAATAAACTATAGATTCTACCCAAAATTGGACCAAAAACTAGGCTCATCACTCCCCCTTTCTCGGGATTCCCTTTGCTCTAATTCTTTACCTTTATGTCTTTGTCTCTTGGGTGATATGCTTCCTCTATACCTCTATCAACCTTTCTATAATTCTTCCCCCTTTTCATTAATGGTAAAGGGATATTTAGTATACCTTTATCCATCATCTATGGCATTATTACATTAATAGGGACTTGAACATAAGTATAACCATCATAATCATCCAACTTTCTACCATCCATTTCTTTTTATTTTCCTAATACATTGCTTGTGTGTTATATCATACTTTTCAAGCAAGGAATCCTTTGGATCATTCTCATTCTCCCATAACATCTTTATTGGGGTTTCTTTCTTCTTTCATTTTTAAACCTTCTAGGATTTCTATTAATTCTCATTCACTTCATTATAAGGTAAATTTCTAGTATGTAGTATAAGGTATCATCATCTCATTCTCAATGTGTCATACTTCTTATCCTTTTATGACTATATTCTCACCATTCCCACTATACCTTGTCTTTCAAAATGTTTACATGCATCATTTAACAATCGTCCTGCTATGCATGCCTTGAACTATATTTTGTTGGAGTGTTTATGATTTTTACTTCTCATGTCTTTAACCTCCATTATCTCAATAATATAACTTAATAATTTTGTTGTATGCTTAGCCATTCTTTAGTCTCTCTTTCTAGTCTCCAATCATATCTTCTCTTTCTCTACTTATTTTTCTTGTTTGATCAATGAAGACATAATGCTTGTATAGAATATGCCTTAGCCAATTTGAATTGTCTTCTTCATGGAGCTAAATAATGCAATGGTTAGCTCCCCTTGAACTTATACTCTTCCTTTAAGGACTTAATGATACTTCTTGTTGAAATGTAGAAAAATGTGTGTGACCCTTTAGGGGAGATCTCCCTTTGTGAGGGTTTAACACCTTTTCCTATTTTATTAAATAAAGAGATGGGGCTCAATTGGATTTGGAAAATATATATGATTGACTTACAGCCTAAAAGGTGATTCAACCTACCCTTGACCAAATCTGAAAGTTACCTAAGGATGAAATACAATGATTTAATTGACCTAATGATGCAAATACAACAAATCTAAGATATCACGGAGAAATTCGGACTTCAAAAATGGACTAAGTAGGAAACTATGCACCTACAATATAAATTTGAGCCTAATCTTAGAGGATTTTTCCTCTGAGGGTGCCACTTTCGTTGTTGACCAATTTCAAATTTTCTTTCACAATCCTCAGATCCTAGACTAGAGAATTTTTTTCACTTGTCGCACTATCAGATCACTTTAGATAATTTTGTAACTGAGTTTCTATGAGTTGTCAAGATGTAGGGTTTGAATGCAACAATGAATAATTGATCTTCAAATTTCCTTCAATCCTCTTCAAACTTGAAACCTGCACATTCAAAGAGAGAAGAAAGTTTGTGTCATTTAGGGGCTTGCCTTAGTCAAACCCCATGTTATTGTTTATACTTCCATGATGGAAATATCAATGATAATGATAAAGCTAAATGATAAAAATGAATGATGAATCAACAATGGATTGCAACTCTCCACCCTTCAATGGCTTCCTTGAAGGATTAAAGTCATACGAATCTCCTCAAGGCTTGGATACTTACAAGGGTTAGTCTTCACAAGCAATATGAAAACATAAACATGAATGAACTCATACACAATTTGACATGATTCTTGGATCTTTAATTGTTGCAATAAATCACTAAAATGTTGCTCTTGAATTGCTTGGTAATGCTCTTGACAATAATTCTTGCTCAATAATGCTAGATATCTCTTATTAGTTTTCAAATGATACAATAACTAGGTATTTATACACAATTATCTAATTTCCAAAAAAATTAATCTTGACAGTCGACTTTAGATATTTGAATTTCAAATAATAAAATATCGACATTGGAATATTTGAATTCAAAGCCAAAATAGGGGGCATAGGCACCCTAGGCGCCAGTGTCCCAGACCTATTTTTTTAAAATTAAGGAGTCAGGGGAAAAGTATTAAATGAATGCATTTTTTGTGCTTGCAATTTATCAAAAATGATAAAATGGGCCACAAAATACATAATTTAGGAAATTAGGTGTTCAAATAGTCCAATTAGTTAGGGGGAATCAAAAAATAGTGTGAATTTTTTATGGGTGGCAATTTATGATGCTACACTTGTGCATGAGTCACAAGCATGGTTTCTTCTCATTATCTTTCTCTTGTTTCCTTTTCCATACTTTTGTAATTTTTTTCTTATGATTATACATGGCTTCTACTTTCTTGTTCTACTTAGCGTATTCCACAAAATCACTTCTACACAATCATGCCATATGCCCATAATTTTTGCACGTGTATAAATATTTATAGCTTCTTCTTGAGAACTCATAAGCATCTTTTCTCCATCCATCATTTTTTCCTTGTGTTTTACAACTTCTTGCCTTATGACCAAGATGGTTGCATTTATAACATATGATGGCATCCTTTCTCTTTGAAAACCCATGAGGACCTCTATTACTAATCCAACCATTGTTTCTTGTATGTGTCCAACAATCTACCACTTTATGACCAAAGTTATTGCAAGAGTAGCAATAACCATAAAATGAATGTTGAGATTTGTTCATTTTTGCTTGCCTTGGAGGAAATGATCTTGTTAATTTCTCCTTATTGTCTCTATGAGGAACATTAGTTTTTTGTGGCATATTATTTTTCTTCCTCTTATTATTCTCATTATTGATTCAACCTTTTAGAATATTTGTATAGCCTTTTGGTTTTTCCTCATTTCCTTTCTTTAGCTACACATTTGAAGATTGGTCTTCCTTTGCATCATAACCAAGACTTGAATTTATGCATGATGACTTTTTCCTATCTATAATATCATCCATGATTTTAGTACTTTTATCAACCTTGAGGCTCTTGTCTAGCTTGGTAGTTTTTTTCTCTAATTTTGTCCTCAAGTAACTAATTTCATACTCATACTTCTCACAATCTTCCTTTACCTGACTTTATTTTCCTTAATCTTTTTAATTTTAATTTGATCTTCACGCCGGTCCATATTTAGACATCTTTGTTTTGATCTACGAACCGGACTTTATGGAATACCGACCTATCATATGTAAGATAACCTCAAGATCCACTTTCAACCTTATTTTATCTTTCAATATGTTTATCTTTTTCTATTTTATTACCTTTGTTTATGAAAATTATTTTTCTTCTGAATATTTTGTCTTCACTTTTTGACCTACACATTATCCAAAATCATTAATAACCACTGACATAATCCACGGATACTTTATTTTAGATTTCTGTTCTTCTGGACAACATGGATTCCTTTAGATCCGATTCATTTCTTGAGCTTAATTTCTGATTTATCGCTTTTGACTCTTCTTTATCCCGTGAGGTCGAATTGTTCTTCGATGACTTTAACCTTATATCTACCTACCTGCGACTTCGACTCTTCTAACCTATTTCTTAATTTTCTGACCTTATTCATTGTTTCGCGTGTATTCCAAGTGCCACTATATCATTTTCATTTGGTTTGCTTGGTGCTAATTGATCAACATTATTCTTAGTATTTCCTTTTTTCTTATTTCCTTTTCTTTTTCTCATATGTGCTCTTAAGATCTACCTTCTAGTGGTTAGGCTATATTTGAAGGAACCCACTTAGAAACCAATTGTTGAGCAAAAGGTGATACTGAGAGGGAGGGTGAATCAATATCAAATAATTATTTTCTTTTTAAAAACTTAACCAATCACAATTAAAACCATTCTAGTAAGATAGAGAAATTAGATACACAATGAGAACACATGATTTACATGGAAACCCTTTCAGATAAAACCATGACACAATATTGGTTCTATAGTATAGTTTAATCTCCTTCTTCTTATAGGCTCCAACCTACTATCAAAGTCTCAATTTTTTATATCTACTGAGCTCCAACTCAACAAGAGGCTTCAACCTCTACTTGATAGGCTCCAACCTATTGGAGGCTCTAACCCCAACACACAAACTAAGCTCCAACCCAACAAGAGTCTCTAGCCTCAATAGATAGGATTCAACCCTTTTAATTATTTAAAGCTAATATAATCAATTCCTTCACCAAATCTAATCCAATCTTAAATTTGATTCAATCTCAAATCCAATTCAAATACAAATCAAATCATAATCTTCCTTCTAAATCTGATCACTAATAATGTCTTATTTTCTTTCACAATTTTGATCACAACAATGTCCTCTCTTCTTCCACAAATCTGGTCCAAATCATGCACCAATTCCTTTCACAAAACTAGTCATAATTATGCTAATATCTTCACATGGATTTTTGCCTTATAATCTACTCCAAATTTCCTTTGCAATCTAGTCTTCAACCTGCACTTTCTCTTCTTTATAACTCTTGATGAGTCCAATTAATGGCTCAATTTTGATAGGGTTTATCATATATTTGTTGTTGATGTTATAGACTTTGGCACTTGGTTATTGACATTCTCCATGTTATTTCCCTAGATTTAGGAACCTTGGGCATGAACTTATCCTTGTGACTTTTGATGATATTAACATGCTATGTGGATTATCTATGTTAATTTTACATGTGGTTGAATGGATGTTACTCTTGATTGACAATCAACTTTGTATCACCAAAAACTTGTAAACAACAAATACCTCTCTTTTTTTCCCACTGAAGACCATGAATCAGAGCTTCATACTCAGTTGTATTATTGGTGCAGCTGAATGTGAACCTGAATGTAGAGTAATACTTATCACCAGTAGGAGAAATGAGCATGCAGCCACCTCCAACACCATTTTTACTCCTTGATCAATCAAAATATATCTTCCATACCTCATTAACTTGTTGATCTGACTGTTGTTCAACATTCTTGACAAGATTAGGAATGACAGAATCAGATTCATACATCAAATAAACTCCCAAATTCACCTCTTCATGTTGTTCATTTGAAGAATTATGAACATTCTCAGCTATCCACTCATCCAACAAAACATCAGGGATATTCTCTATTTGTGTACTAGTCTCTTTAGCTGTAAGAATGTCTTCTTGATCAAAAAGAGCACAGTTAAGAGTTGTTGCATTAATAGCACTTGCATTATATGGTTCAATATGGTCCTTAGCAATAGGTTCTAATTTGATAGTGACCTTGGTGCCATACCTGGTCCTAAACAGCATATGAGACCAATCAGAGGACAAATATCCTCCAATTTTAGTAGTAAAATCTCATGATAAACATATGGCAAAATATGGAGGTAACTCTATGACATAAATGTCTTGAGGTATTGAAAAGTTTGGACATGCATGCAATGTGAGACTTATATTCTTAATGACTCCTACTATTTTAACAACACTACCATCTAGTTGAACTACCCCTTTTTCTAATGGATCGTACTCTATTCCCAACTTATCCACAATTTGTTTGGGCATTACAGAATTGCTAGCCCTCGAGTCAATCATACAATTATGTACTAAATGTTGGTCAATAATCAGAGTTACATAAAATGGGTGTGGATTAACTACGGTGGTATGTTGTTATTTGTTTTCTTGAGAATCATTGGTAAAAACAACCTTAGAAGGTTGTTGATTAAACACATCATCAGATAAAGAAAACTTTAATAGAGCCTCATGTAACAGATCTTTTTGCCGAAGAAGAGCTAAAGAATCCCACATGGAAACACTAACATGTGTTTTCTTCATATGATCTAAAATATTAAACTTACCAGTACTAACCTTTTGTTGTCCTTTAAGAACATCAACATCCTTTTGTACTTGTGTTGGTTGAACTTGTGATTTAGGCTTATCTTTTCCCATCACAGGTTGTACTCTTGGCAGAACTTGAATGTTTTGTGTAGAAGAAGGCTTCATTTGACTTTGTGAACTTACAGATGACTACCTTTTGTCTCCATCAATTTGTTGTCCTAGTTCCACAACTCTCTTTTTACTCCTTGTATTGGCTGCTATAAGATCACTTGACTGATTTTGTGCATTATTGACCCCACAAAACTCCTCACCTTGCCAATTCATGAAGGTGACATTTGGATTTCCTTGTTCTACCTGAGAAAACTATTGTTCATGAGCCTCCTGAGATGATTTTTTTGGAACAACAGCACTACTTTGCATCATTAATGCTTGATTCAAAATACCATTAGAACAAGTAGACTAGTTATGTGGCTAATTACATGGAAAATACCATTCCTAATCAGTTTCCATGTTATTTTGCACTAGTACTACCTCTTTGGAAGAACTAGGGGCATTGGGATTATAAGGCTAGAAAGGCCTTTGATTGAAGTTCCTCCTCTGAACTTGAGGATTAGATTGGAAGGGAGCTTGGTAAGGTGGCTAATATTACTGCTTTTTAATATAGACTAGCTCATTACCAAAGGTTTGTAAGGTCTTCTGTATGTTATCATTTTTCTCTTTTATGCTTATCAGGTCTTGGAATTGGTTGGGAATAACATTCTCTTGAGCTGCAACTTGGTTATTAAAAGTTGGATTTGAAGGAACAGCAGCTACAATGGGTGGTAACACTAGGACAATTGGTTGTATATCAGCAAAATATGGCATTGGAGGCCTAGGTGCTAACTTACCAGCCTGAATTAAACTATTTTCAGCTCTAATAGCAACATCAAATGTTGTTGGTAATGAATCCCCACCCATAGACTATATTGCAAGTGAAATATCACTATTCAAATCTTTTAAGTAAAATAAAAATGCATAATCATTAGAAGGCTTTACTAAGCTGGAATCCTATTCTAAGTCTTCTTGAAACGGTAGTTGAATTTCACCAAGTGTTCATGTGGAGCTCTTTTGATGGTAGTGAGTTGCTCCACCAATGAGAGATGGTCAGATTTGTCCTCGAACTGCTTATTCAGTTGCTCTCCTAGTTGATCCCGTGTTGTAACTGAGTTTACAGGTAGACCTTTGAACCATTGGAAAGCTTTACCCTTGAGAGAGGCTACTAAGAGCCTTACTGCAATATCTTGTCCAATAATATGATGTAAACCACACAATGAAGCCACATCTTGAATGTGTCCAATGGTTGTTATTTGATCTTCCCCAGTAAAAAATGGTAAGCTCTTAAGGACTGCTACTAGAATATCATTGTGATGGGATAAATTCAAGGGGCTTCCTTGATCAAATGAGACAAAGGGTTGATTCCTAGGTGGTGGATGAGCCATATTGATTGTTGGAGGACTAACACTACTTGAAGAACTACTAGAAACAGTAGAACTAGTTGATACTTGTACTGTAGAACTTATAAACAAAGGATTGTTGAAGGTAGAAACTGGGCTTGTTTCCCTCCTAACAACTCCGGTACTTCTTGATAAAAATAAAGGGAAACACAATATTTTATCATATAAATCACAGTCAACACTAAAAACCAAGAATGATTGAGGAAGAAATAAGCTATTATTAAAAAATAGGAGATACTTGCATTACAAATTTGTAGAACTCATAAGAAAATGAGTTACAAAGAATGAATAATCTACCACAACAGCCACCAAACTGAGAACTGGCCAAAAGAAATGAGAGAAGAGAAAGACATAGAAAAGGCTCTCAAAATTCAAAACATACATGTAACTAAATTTTGGCTCCAAGAAATGATATATTGTCCATCTTCTCCCTCAAATTAGGCATGTAACTGAAAGTAACTCCTCAAAACATGCATAAAGAGTTGTGAATTTCAAAACAACCTCATGGGTCATATGCAACTGAAAACCCCTCCAAAATAGGGTTGTAATTGATTGAATCAAGGATTTAAATGCCTCAAAATGCTCCTTGACTAAAGCTTCATCCACTTGGACTCTTAACTGTCAATTAAGTGATCAAATCTCCCTCAAATTGCTCTACATGTTGGCAAAATCTTCTCCAAGATTTAAGCAAAAGCTTTTAAAGCTTCAAAATAACTCTTTTTTTACCACTATTTGAAAATTACATCATACGGAATTTTAATTTGAATTTAATAAATAACATTTATTTATAGTGATTTATTTCATCACTAAAATAAATTTTTACACTTTGTTTCAAATGCAAAAAATAAATTCCAAATATGAAAGGCTAAAGACCAAGTCTTAATATAATATCAAAATGACATTTAAAAATAAAAACACAAGGCATAGAGATATGCCACGCATGAAAAATATGAATGAAGTTTTAAATAAAAACTTAAAACTTAAAGGCAAAAATTCCTTTCCTCCATCGACCTTCTAGGGCATTCTAACCCTAAATGAATGAAAAAACATTCATTTCATTTCATTCTTTTTTTGCTGGAAACTTCATGCTTTGAGAGGAGGCCGCCATTTTGAAACCCTAGTCGAGCCTTTGAGCTGAAAATTTATGTCTTCAATGCCAATTTCTTGTAGATTCTGAAGGTTGAATCCAAGGTAAGTTTGATTTTGTTACAAATTTGGAACTTTTCTTCAATTTTGAAGTCAAAGATGAGCTCATTTAGCCACAGCCTCTTGCATTTTCTGATGAAACTTTCTCTAAATCATCTTGTTTTCTATATTACCTTTTCTCTTTGGCTGCCATGAATGCCTTTGTCTAAGTTTTCTTTGGAGAAAAATGTGAGAAACACAGTTGTGTGCGGGTTTTGAGAATATATTTTTGCAAAAAAATGAGGTAAGTTGAAGCTTGTATTTCTTGTATTCTCTCTCACCTTTTGTCAATAAAATGCTAAGCCGACTCTTATTTTTCCTTTTAAAAAAAAGGTGATTGTGGTTGTTCGATTTATGATACACTTTGAGCTTTGACATTTCCTGCAAATGAGATTCTATATATCTCATGGCCGCCATCTTTCAAGGGTCATTCTAAGTGTAAGAGAATATTTTGGGTTTGCACTTGGATGTTGAGGTTTTCACCTTTCTTGCTCAGAGGCTGCAGCCTTCCAATATTTAATGGGTATTTCTTGAAAGAAAAAATCCACCATTTGTGAGGGTTTCTACATATTTATTTCTTTTATGTGCATTGACTTTCATGAGTAAGCCATAGCCATGATATATTCTCAATTTAGGTATTTGATTTCCATCCAGATTTATGTAAGAAAATGAATTCATTTTTCCACAAAACCCTAGCTCGAAGCTTTCTGGGTTACTTCTTATTTGTAAAATATAAACTTGTATGGAGTTTATCATTAAAAACCAACATTCTCACCTTGCAACTTCCCTAAAGATACCTCAATATCTATGTTCTTTTGTATCTTTTCCTTACTCATTATTGTTTTCTCTTTCAGCACTACATATTAGTCAAGGCCTTTAAAATGTAATAGATGTTTATCAATGTTTTTCCATCATAAGTGTATCTTTCAGGCAATCTTCTTACTTTGTAAAAATCACTTCCATTTGAAAACATTGACACTATGATGTACTGTCTATTCATGATGACACAATTCCTTGTACTTTGCTAGGGTATTCTATTTTTTGATCAAAAATCATTATTCTTTTGAACTGTCATGCTGAAACTGATGGATATTTCCTTTATTGATAATAATAAAGCATTAGATAATCACTTTTTTTTGCTTTATCCTTCAATCACACTAGTTTCTTCAAGATGATAGTACATTTATCATATTTTTGCTTTTTTGAATAAGTAATATTCTTTACTGAAATCCTTTCATGGTTGCATTTCATCTTTGTACATTTGAAATTTGACAAAGATTCTACAAATGATAAAATATTATCCTTCACAACAAACAAAACTCCCATGAAAAAAAATGACATTATCATTGTTGTTTATTTCTGATGTAAGCAAAATCCATTGTACCTTCTGATGATGCTTTTATGAAACTCATGAATGTACTAAGTTGTCCAATTTGCATGGCTATCATGAAAGACCTCTATAGAGACTGTGAGTATTAAGTTGATGTGAACTTCAGAATCAAGATATGATTGTTGATTTTCATGCAAAACTTGATATCTTTCCATTCACCTTATTCATGATTTGCTTTCTTGTAGCTACTTTTTGAAGGCTGAAATGAAATACTTTGTGAACTTAATATGTATGACTATTCATTATCTTTGAAAGGTTGCATAGATGATCTTGACTACTTTTCCTTCACACTGCGAGGTCATCATTATGAGTTGGGTTCAACCCTTGAGGGAGCCACATTTTTCCCCACTCATGTTGTAGTTTGATGAAATAGTAACAAGACTTTTCCTATATCTACACATGAAACAAACAAGTTAGAAAAATAGTGAATCCAATGATTTCTTCCTGATGATTTGATCTGGTACTTTTTAATTTATCTCTCCGATAATGATTAAGTTGATTTGATTTGATAATGGTTGTAAATTATATATTCGTTGATCAAGCATGCAATTGGATATCATGACCTGAGCTCTAACAAAACTCTCAATCAACTGCAGGTGCATTTGGAACTTCAAGAACAAGGGAGCTAAAGACTGAAGATACTGAAGATCAAGATGGAGGATAAAGAATCAACCCTACACCATCCCTTAAGGCAATGATGGATATGACCTTCCTCTTATGTGTTTTTCTTCTCTTAGTTGATCTTCTGATATATGGTTTACATTCACTATTGAATTAAATCAACTTAGTCATACCTACGGCTTGTGTGGGGTTACAGAAACATTGCTCTTAATAAATCAGTTATTTCATGATATGTAATGACTTGTGTATCAGTTTGAACTTATTCGCAATTACATAATCTGAAATAACTTAAAATGAATATGTTCTAAGCACATGTTTTGAAATCAAAAATAGTTTCATCATACTTTCCTCCAAAATTGCAATTCTTTTATGGTAATCAGCAATGACAAATATTGTAGAAAAATAATTCAGTTTTACATAATATCCTCTAAATGTTTATTTTCTAAATGAAGTCTATTTGCTGCTTTGTCTGGATTGTTCAACAGTTTCACTGAAACTATTGGATAATTCTGGTAAATTAGTTCCTATAAAACCCTTCACTTAGAAAGTAGTTGTTCAAAGGATGTCAAAACATCAAAAAAATTTATACCCCAGCAAATAATTTCCCCTCAAAACTTCACTAATTTGTGCGGGAAGCAAAAAATTAGTAACATTTCTAGTTCAAAGCCTTTCATAGGAATCATTTTTGCAAGCATGTGAAGCTGAGTTGTGGGATATTATAGCTTCTTTTGTTGAGTCATCTTGTGAGGTAGTAGGGAAATTTCAAATCATCTTTTAGTTGGTGAATCACCTCATAGTTTAGTTTTTTCAATTTTTGCATCATCCTTCTTACTTTTTTCCAATTTGAATCAATAGTATTTGAAAAAATATTCAAACGGAACCAGCCCATAATCTGGAGGTCTACCCTCATTATAGGATACCCACAGCTTGAGAGTAGTCCAATGTTGCATGGGATTTAGGAGTTTTCAACTTGTCTTCAGGTGCAAATCCTTGTGTTAACAGTTACTTTAAGGTAATTATGGATATGCAATTGTTTTATGTGTGCTAATGTCATCATGCAAATTCACATCAAGATGTAGATATAAATGAAGCTTGCAAAGTGGAAGAAATTCCTACCAGCTAGTCGGTTGCTAAGGAAGGCAAAAAGATGGTCATTAAGAGGTCAAAGGAGGGAAAACTCTCAATGGAAGGAAACTTCCAATGGAGGGAGATTCCTAGCTTATATGGAAGTTGTAACTACCTTCAACTGGTACATTTTGACCCATTTTTGATGACATCAGAATTTTGGCTGACATTTGAAACGTCAAAATTTTGACCCAAAGATCTGAATTTGATGAGCGTTGCTGAAAATGGGTCAAAATGTACTAGTGCTTTTAAATGATCATGTTTGTTAGTTGAGAAAATCTAGGAAGTGTGTTGTGTTGATCCTCATTGGGGCAAGTCTGCTTTGACAAAATTTGGTGCACGATAACTTCCTCCCTCTCTTTATATGCTTTCAATAAATGGCATCCTCCTATTTTGTTGGATTCGACTACCTAGTTAGTTAGGGTTAATTAGAAGCTTTTCCCTCTATAAATAATGGTCAGATGCCCCTTTTCACAAGGTTGGATGTTCTGAGATTGTACTTGCATTTTCAATTTAAATAATACAGTCATATTACTTATATGTTGTAATCATATTTTCAAGGAATAAAATGATATTCTAATTTTTTGCATTTGAGTTAGCTTAGGGAAGACTCATTCAAGGGGGCCCACTTGGTGAGAATTCCATCCATTTAGTTTAATAGTTATTTTTTCTGTTCAGTAACTAGTTTCAGTTTTAGCAGTTGTCTATCCGTGCAGCCATTGGAACTCTATTATGTGACTGTTCCTATAGCCAAGGTAGATTGAGTAGTTTCCTGTTTGTTGAGATTTCTATTTCTATCATCCATTTCTAGTTTAGTTGTTGATGCTCAGTGTAGTTGTTGATTCATGCTTAGTGCTTATGTTAATTTATTTCTAGCATTTTATTTTTAGTACTATTTTTTTTCTAGTTTAAGGATGACTATAGTGGAGTCCTAGTGCACATACAATTCTGACCCATTTCAATTTTACGTCCTTGGATTGACAATGAGATGCACCTTCATGATGAGTAAGATAACTACTTAGTGTAGATGTCTAATCTCTAAGTCATAGCTCTAAGGGCTTAGTTATTGAACCATTAGATGAGGCCAACATTTTGGTGTCATTGTCTGATGGTGTCAAACTAGGAAGTTCTTTGGAGTCATTTATAGTTTATTTCTTGCTTTAGTATCTCTAAATTTTTTTCTTAGCATACCCTTCATTTGATAAAAGCAATGATCTGTTATTCTTTCACCAATTCTTTGTATGAGTTGGTTGATACTAAGTTAATACCACATGCATAGAGGCAGGAGAAGAGATGCTCATGGGAGATTCCTTCCTAATGACCCTAATCCTGATAATAAGCTAGTTGAGTTTCAAAATCTGCCAAGAGACGAAGAAGAAGAGGAGGCACATCCTTTTGCTGATGCATTTCCCAATTTGACTAGTTCTAAAACTTTGTCTAAGGACCAAGCTACCCAAAACTTGATTGAGAATCCATTTGCTTTGGCACTCCATCAAGCAGATATGGCTCATGCAAATCCAAACAGACTGAATCAACCATCTTTTCCATTTCCTATCACTCATCAGAATGAAGTTGATAATCTCAAGAACATCCATGCTTCGGTTCTTCCTAAGTTCTATGGGCTTGTCATAGAAGAACCTGACAATTTCTTGTTTGAGTTTGATATCCTATGTAGAAGTTATGACTATACTACTGATGCTCATAGGCTTAAATTGTTTCCTACCACCTTGAAAGAAGTTGCATTAAGATGGTTTATGAGATTAGATAGGAATATTGTGGAGACTTGGGATGATATGAAAACAAAGTTTCTTGAGAAATATAAAGAATACTATAGGGGCAATGATATGAGAGGATATGATATCTTCAGGATGCAGTAAAACGAATATGAGAGTTTGGAGGACTGTATTTCAAGGTTTATGTTTTTCCTACAGAAATCTCCACATCATGCACTCAATGAAGAGTCTCAAAAGTTGCTCTTCCTTAGAGGGATCATTGAGAGTTGCATTGATGTT
>VDFB02259406.1:0-41210 GCA_007258455.2 Sequoia sempervirens
CATAAATTCATCATCACAACAACAAAGTATTTCACCAAGTGGATTGAGGCAGTCCCTCTTACTAAAGTCACCGGCAAACAAATATCATCATTCATACTCAACTATATCATTTGTTATAAATTTTTATATGAAAAACAAATCTACCAAGGATTTGATTCCCATGAACTAGTAAAAACCAAGAAAATGAATAAATATATTCAATTCAATATCGTGTGATAAATACTTTATTCTAACAACTAGTGGTATGACTTGCAATGCATATGCATCCCTTTATTAATGCTACCTAAGGGAGACTTATACTAATACTAGCTAACATAAGGTACAATAGGGTGTGTAGCATTGCCTCCCCCTTTGAAAAGATTTTTCCTCAAAGCTTGTGATGAGGAAATTTGGAGAGGATGTTGGCAAGATCTCTCTGGGTTGTAGGTCCTTCCATTGGACAAATAAGTTCAAGAAAATGGTTGGGAAGGTGCTTGGTGTATTTTTCCAAAATAGCCTTAGGTTCCAAAAATATCAATTCATCCTCATCCAACTCAGGTAGTCAGTAGTTGGCTAGCAATACCAACCACTTTTATGAGACAAGAGACATGGAAAAATAGGTAGACTTGAGAAGAAGGTGGAAGTTCCAACTTGTATCCCACCTCTCCTGTGCACTATAACACTTAATAGAGACTATAATATTTGGGACCCAACTTATGACCATGTTTATCTTTTCATAATGAAAGTTGCTTATAGGAATAAAGATGTAAAAATACCTAATCAACAATTTAAAAAGGATCTACTTATTTCATATGATTTTCGGCCAGTGCCAAACTAGTCTTATGTAGTCAAAAGATATCTTCATGCTTGGTCAAAATATTGTCAACTATTGCAATGTTAGAAAAACCTTAAATATATGTACACAAGGAGGGTGGGACAGTACCATATAGGACCTCATAAGGGGCCATTTTGGAAGCACTACAATAAGTGGTATTATACCACCACTTAGCTAGAGGTAGCCCCTTATTCCACTATACCTGTTGCTTAGATGAACAACAAAAAAAAGTCTTAATTAAATTTTTGACAATGTCCATTTGACCATCAATTTGAGGATGATAAGTCAAACTCATGTTCAAGGTAGTTCCCTACAACTTAAATAATTATTTACAAAATTTATTGGGAAAGGATGGATCATGACCATTGACAATAGAGTGAAGAATTCCATGAAGTTTGAAGAGTGAATCCAAGAAGTGTTGAGCAACCATAGAAATAG
The DNA here is from genome assembly GCA_007258455.2 of Sequoia sempervirens. Classification (NCBI taxonomy): domain Eukaryota; kingdom Viridiplantae; phylum Streptophyta; class Pinopsida; order Cupressales; family Cupressaceae; genus Sequoia; species Sequoia sempervirens. The sequence goes on from VDFB02259406.1 coordinate 1,253, forward strand.
TGTGAGGGTAAGATAGCACATGTAAACATGCATATTTGGTCAAGCGATCTATTATCACTAAGATGACTTGTTTACCACTTGAGAGTGAAAGCCCAAGAATGGAATCCATAGAGATATCAATCCAAGTTCGATTGAGGATAGGAAGTGGTTGCAAGAAACTTAGGGATTTGGGAGTTTCCCCTTTAGTCCTTTGGCACACATTGCATTCAACTACAAGGCGTTAAAATATTGCTTTAGGCCATCTCAAAAGAAATCCCTCTCACACACTCATAGGTCTTCAAGAAACCTAAGTGTTTTGTTATAGTGGAGGAGTGCAATTCCATTTGTAACTAAGGACTGAGTATTGAGTTTGGGAGTAAATAAATATGGAAATTATAGGTGAGGACTAGGCCTAACAAATGGAAACCTGAAACCGACTGTGGATCTTATTCTAATTGTTGAGTGATCTTTCGATTTGTAGGTTTAGTAGCTCATGTATCCTAGATCTAATCTATCCAATTTAGAACCAATATGAAAAGAGAAAATATAGATCCTTCCTCTTCATATTAGCACAAGAGGACATTTTTTACCACATTTTCCTTACCCTTTTTGTACACAATATCATAGTCCTATCCTTACATCTTTGCCACCCATTTTTGTTATTTAAGGGAGGACACCCTTTGCTAAAAAAATATTTCAAGCTACAATGATCTTTTTTTTTCCTGAATTTATGACCCAATAGGTAAGGATGTCACTACTAGATAGCATGGAGAATAGCTTAAATTTATTTTTCATATGTTGATTTAGCTAGATTACAACAATTTTTTTACTAGTGAATGCTAAAGGTCAACCCTCTTGCAAAAACACCACCCCATGCTTGTGCTAGAGGCATCACATTCCAAAGTGAAAGGTTTGTGAAAATATAGCAGGGCCAAAACTAAAGTGGAACACATGACAATTTTGAGTGCATTAAAGGTCACCTATGTTGATTTAGACCAAATGAAGGAGTTCTTTAATAAAGTGGTTGAGGGTCCAATAATTTTACAATAATTACACACAAATTTGTGATAGTACCAAGTTAGGCCTAAGAAACCACACTCTTTTGAGGGATTTTGAGAATGTACACTATTGTATCACTACAATGTCCTTGAGATCAACTTGAACACTCACTTGTAAAAAAATATGTCTCAAATACTTCACCTTTCAAAATCCAAAGGCCAACTTAGAGCACTTGGTAAAGAGATAACACTCCCATAAAATTGTAGCAACTATCTCCACATGATGAAGATGACCAATCTACGTCAAACTATAGATGAAAATATCATCAAAGAAGACCAAAATGAATTTACATATGTAACCACTAAACACTATATTTATGAGTCTTTGAAAAGTAGAGGGAGCATTGGATAAGCTAAAAGGAATGGCCAAATATTCATAATGGCATTCTTTGGCCTAGAAGATAGTTTTAGGAATATCAACTTCTTTGACTCGAACTTTTTAGCTTGAACAAAGATTTAGCTTGGTAAAAAAATTGATCCCTTGAGAGCTCATCCAAGAAAAAATAATAAAAGGGAGGAAATTTATTCTTGATCTGGTTAATTTTTCAAGTTCATAGAAATTAGGGTGCATTCGCCAAAATCCACATTTCTTAGGAGCCATAACTATTAGAGAGGAGTAAGGAATTTTACTAGGGCGAATGATACCTACCTCTTGGATGTCCTTCACTATTTTCTCAATTTTATTTTTTTGCTCACAATAGTATCAATAGGGTCAAATATTAAGAGGATGAATACTCAAGATGGGTGGAATGGAATGTTCATGGGACCTTGAAAGGGGTGAGCCTTTGGGTTCCTCAAATGTTGGTTGATACTTATTAAGGATGCATTACAAATCTGATAGAGGAGAAGGAGAAATAAATTGAGCCTCTAAAGAGTGAAATTGGGCCAAAATACTAGAACACCCTTTCTTCAATAATTTACCAAATAATGGGAGCTAACCACGTGAATTTAACCTACCTTCAATTTGTGAAATGTATATTACTAAGCATAATGGTGGAATTTGAGCTAAAGTTGGGAGTAGTCACAAGTGTTTGGACATAATATTTGCAACCATTGGACACCCAATACCACATATTCACCCCCAAGAAAAAATAAAACATATTTGTAGTCAATTAATAATCCCCCAAGGTAAGCATAACATTGCGACACTTTCTTCCACAAGACATAATTTGTAAATTATTGTAGGTATGCAAGTAGTACAATTGACCACCATAATTTGTAAACTATTCTAGGTACATAAATAACAATACAGTTGATTGGCCAATTCTTGGCTATTAAATTATGAGAACTACCACCATCTATTAAGACCAATAGATTTTTATCTTTTGATGTACTGCTAATGACCTTCAGTGTTTGGGTGGAAGAAATCCCAACCAAGGCATGGATAGAAATATGAGCTTTGGGTATGGATTATTGCTCAAGTGAAGCCAATTATTCTTCCACATCTAAAAATTATTTATTCATTGGGAACCATGGTGGAGTCAATGAGATACAAGCATTTCTCTCCACACTTGTGACCCTTTCCCCATGATTGATCATTATTTTAATATAGCGCCTTAGCCATTTTTTTGTGACCTCTTCTCAAGAGAGCTTGTGAATTTTGGTAGGTTTAGTGTCTTTATCTAATGGATTTTTTTTTTGGTTTGAAAGAGGAGGAACTGGCTACTTTATATTAGGTTTCAAATTTGTGCGTCACAAACCTTGCCACAAACAAATCATCTTAATAGAAATTTGGTTTAAACATGAGAACCTCTACCTGGAGATCTTCTTTGAGACCACTAATGATACAACTATAGAAAAATGATTCTCCCAAGAGAATAATCTAGTTTTCTACTTTCTCAAACTCACTTTGATATTCCTATACTAAACGTGTTTTTTGTAATTTAGTAAGGGCACAAACAAAGTCTTCATAGGCACTAAGGACAAAGCAGATTAAAAGGCTTTATTGCGAAAGTTGGACTAGGTCAGAAATGGGTTAGTATTATCCAACCATTAAAACTACTTAAGGGCTTGTTTTTCCAAGTGAAAAGAGGCAAGGGATATCTTTTGATCCTTAGGAATTTGATAACTATAAATTATTAATCAACTTTTTTCAACCAACTAGTAGGATTTGCACCATCAAATTTAGGAAAGTCTAGTTTAGGGGGATAACAAAGGCCATCTTACTTGGGGGAGTGGTAAATTATAATAGGAGTGGAAGATTGGCCTTTGTTTGCACCTAAGTTTAGGTTGTTCATTTGGTGGGAGAGTGATCCATCAAGGCTATTGGAATTTTCTCAAGTTTTCTTCTATATTTAATCAAAGTAGTCATTGGAAGATTACATAGAGGGATCCTACGGACCCTGTTGGTTCTAAGAACAATGACCTATTGCCATGGAGAAAAGTACAACCCATAAAGGATAACCAAAGTTAAATGAAAAAATAACCAACTCAAAGAATAAGCATAATGAGACAATCCATTGAAAGAGGTAAAAGTTGACCTTGGCCTGAAAAATAGGTAGTTAGAGTTATATAACAAATTAACTAGCTTAAAGAGGCAAGTCTAATGGGACAATTCACCAAAAGGGGGAAAAGTTGGGCCATGCATTTTTTTACTATTTAAATACCTTTTGGGTTGGATTTTCCATCAAAACTAATAATTTTTTCTTGGATTAAGAAATTTAATGTGAAAGTTTTTGTAGGAGCTAAAAATTAGCTCATGTCCCAAAATCACTTGCAAAACAAAAGATAACCTTCCAAAAGAGATTATGGCAAGATAATAGCTTGCTTGATATGATATGTTACAAAGTGTATAATGTACTTGCTTATAAAGGCAAGGTGAGGGATAGGATTAGACAAGATCATGACATGTGTCTTAATCCTATAACATGAGACAACCAACTCAACTAATATTAAATGACCTAGAATTTAAGAATGAAATGCCAAAAGATAAGATAAATCTAAATGACAACTAAGACTTTTGGAAATATTCTTAGGACCTAAGTAAACTTAACATGTGAATATGACCTACTAGTGGACTAGATAGGTAAACTACCATATTCACACCCAGTTTTAAATCTCTTAGCAAGATTATTATGGGACTACTGGTGAGAAAACTATAGATATAGAAGAATTCTCTAGAAACTAAAGATGGGTTGTTTTGCATAGAGAACACCAATACCTATTAAACAAATACCAAATACCCAACTACCAAAAAATCTAATGTGATTGTACTGAGGGTAGACAACACACAAGTAGGGATAAAAGGTAAGGTGCTATACGATGTGTCTAGTTTATGAGCTCACTAATATACTTATTCCATTTGTAAATAGTGTTGGCCCAATGCTTCAAAGTGCTAACTATTAAGGATTGAGACTATACTTATAGCCCACTATCTTGTCTCCAAGGTATGTAGTGAATAACTTCCTAAGGCTAACCACTTAATGATGTATCATATAATTTAGACAATTGAAGGTTGCCTAGGGTTAGGCTACGAATAATTCTAGAGAGTATTTTGATATACGTGTAGGTGTAGTGTCAAAAATTGCATACCATTGCAATTTCACCTACACTTTTATATTCGCTTTAGTTTGTGTGCTAACCCCAATCCTAATACCTGCAAAACAATATGAACAAACACATTAGAAGGTGAAATGCAAGTAAGAACAAGGATTCCTCAATAAATTCATTTGAATAGCAAAAGAGATAGAATATGAAATGAAGAACACTATGAAATTTAAAAGCATATCAAATCCTATTCTAAAGCAAACAAACTCCTAATCTCTTGAGGGAATTGGTGCCAATTTGATGTGAAAATTGGCCCTTTCCCAACTCCAATGATGCAATGGTGGTTTGATGAAGAAATTTGATCCACTTTGTTGATGCTTAATGAGTGCTCCAATAGAAAAATCTGCATAACCTAGCTAAGATTCAATGATAATGGATGAGATTTGCTAATGATTTGAGCATGGTAAGTTTACTCAAATTGTGGATGATCAAATGAGGAGATTAGCCTCTTATTTATAGAATGCTAAGATGGATGAATGTCCAAAATAGAGCAATGTGGGACTAAGAATTAGCCAATGGAAAAGTGCCACTTGTCAACCAATGAGTGGATGGAGGATGTGCAAGTTTTGAGGATTGTGCCAATAAATGCATATATTTGAATTTTGAAATTGTTGAAATGACATGCAAGAGGGAAGGAAGAATGCATTGAATACCACTTGGCTCAAGGCAAAGGACATGTAAGAGATAGTAAATTCCTTGTTGGAAGGGACAAGTCAACTTGGATTTTGAATTCAAACTTGAAGAATATTCCTTAAAAGATGCCTTGTTGAGGAAAATAGAGATTTAATAAATTAAACAAGTCTATTTTCATGTGCAAGTGGTAAAAGATGGAGGATGGGACATGATAGGAGATTAAATTAATCGAAGTTAATTAATTTAATGAAGGGATTAAATGATGTGACCTATTTGACTTAAATTTGTGGATTTATTTAAATCAAATATGAGAAGAATGTGATAAGGGATTAATTAAATAAAGGTTTTGATTTATTTAATTAAAAGAGATGATGTTAGATTAAATAAGGTTTTAATTTATTTTATTTAATAGATAGACTTAAGAGATTTAATCAAATCAAATTAATTATTTAATTAAATAGGATAATTAGATCAAAATAGTTAATTTAATTATCGAGAAAAGGTGAGCTTAATTAGATAGCTAATTTATTTAATTAAGAGAGGAATATTGATGAATTTAATCAGATAAAAGTATTTGATTAAATGGTTAAATTGAAGGATGATTCAGAATGAAACGATGTTAGTGATCAGGATCAAATGCATAATGTCAATCAGTACATTTTACGTGTCTACATTTTGCCCCTCTTTGAAGCAATGCACTCGTTGCGTTGGTTCAAAGAATAAACGGTCTCGATCAAAGAAAAAAAATTCGTTTTCAAAATCTTGCCCCACTGCTGCCTGGTGAGAGAAAACATGCCAATATATTGCCCCCTTGAGAGATTGAACGAAAATTTCAATTTTTGGGTGATCTCGCGAAAAAAGAGGACAAGGTGCTTGACAGGTCCAAAAAGGCTCCAAGAGGCCAAAAACATGTCTAAATGCAATAAAACAATGTAAAACAGGCCTCAACTAGACAAAAACAGGTTCAAGGGTCCAAAACCCTAGTAGGATAGCCAATCAGGGTGAAAAAACCCTAATTTTCAAGCTTAAAAAGGTTCTGAGGGGTCACTTTCAATTCATTTCACACACAACCCTCTAGCAACTTTGAGATTTGAGCTCTGACCTCCTAACGATATGGCGCAACGACAACTCCCGATGCATATTTCCAACCGAGTCCGGACATACCAGCGGCCACCCGGCATTGGGGCACCGGTAAGTGATCCTTACTTGAGCTTTATTTCTCATTTTTTGCATTCATTTAATGCGTTTAAAGTTAGTTATTCTGCAGTGGCGCTATATAGCGCCGCTCAAAAATCAAACTGCGCCACTTGGTGTCAAATTGTGCCGCGGCGGTGGGGTTTGGAGTTTGGAAATAAACTCCAAACTCCGACGCTGAGGTCATGGCCCGCGAGGTCATTTCCAAAGTGCAACACAGCGGTGCTTTATCAATAGGAATCTTTTCAAACTGCACTGCTCGGAAGAAAAGTGCACCGCAACAGTGCACTTTTAGCATTTTGTGCCCCAACGTCATAGTTTGATAAAAAATAAAATTGCGACGCCTTCACGGATAGCGACGTTGGGGTAATTTTTTGGACACCCGGAATGAAATTTTTCAAAATTTTTAACATGATGACCCTTCCTGATGCAGGACGTGACGAGGGAGCTTTATTCCCAAGAGGACAGGTCACGAGATCTCTTTGGTTATTTGCGAGACCTCAGTGACAAAGAGCAGGATTGATTACGGGACATGGGGTTGTGGCACATCGCATACGCAGCGCCCGTGCGCACCCATCTTGGGATGATATTTGCACTTGCCGAGAGATGGCACAACAAGACCTCATCCTTCCACCTTTCTACCGGCGAGGCCACCGTCACCTTGGAGGACGTGTGGCGCATCCTGAGATTGTCGATTCATGGTCGACGCGTTATTTTTGATATAGATGTCAGGTGGGACACCTATCACACAGTCCTCGCCATAAAGGACATTATCATTTGTGAGGGTCAAATTGAGCTTGAGCGTCATAGGTCTTTGGCCTCTCCCTTCCGCTTGGTTGTTGTGGCCATCATTTCAGGTCTCGTTGCCCCAGATCGATGAGGCCAGTACTTCAGTCCTGGTTGGGGATTTTGCTGGGAGCGCATGGTGATGCGTGACAGGCCTAGTTGTTTTGCTTGTGGGCCTGTTCTTTTTGCTTCACTTTATAGAGATTTACACGAGTACGTCTACCTCGATGGCAGAGCACTCAGGGAAGGTGTCACACTTCTCCATGTATGGGTGTGGGAGCACATCATTGTTTTTTGGCCACGAGTCGTTGCAGTATCGATGGGGCCTGATGATCCCCTCATATGACGCTACAGAGGTGGTATGTCCTTCACACACATGGACGAGCACAGGATTCCCTACTGGAGGAGAGTCCTAGACGAGATGTAGGCTTTGACATGGCGCCCATACCTTGGTCAGCCTGGATGGACCGACGATGCAGAGCAGATCTTCTTTGCCCGTCAGGACCAGTTTATGCAGGGGCAAGAGCATACCATGGTGGAGAGATACCTGCCCGGGCGCGTTCAGCGCCAATTCGGTGAGCCACATGACTGACTAGATGATGATTATGTGGCCGTATTTTCCCGTACCATGTCACAAGCTTCATGGGGTCGATACATTCCTGCTTCAGAGGCTGTGGAAAACTTTAGACAATTGGTGGCTCAACCTTGGGTTTACGATCAGGGGCCTGCAGATCTAGGCGTCACACAGGCATACAGAGACTGGTTCCAGCCTCCCCTACGGTTGACAGTTCCAGGAGCAGTCCCCACTCGGCGGAGGACGAGGGGCAGAGGGGGAGGACAAGGATAAAGAGACGATGTACGACAAGACCAGCTAGTCAGGGCTTCAGTTCAGCCAAGTCAAGCTGATGTTTAGATGCAGGATCAGCAGTAGGAGCAGGCAGGTGCACCGCCACGAGCCGAGGGTGAGGATCAGCCTTACGTGCAGCCCGCACGAGCACAGCCAGTAGGGCAGCCAAATGCTAGAGACGTACTGATAGCACAGCTGTAGGGTCAGGTTCAAATCTTGACAGGGGAGAGAGATCAGGCTAGGACTGAGAGAGACTAGGCTAGGGCTGAGAGAGATCAGGCCATTTTGTAGAGGCAAGCCGCAGAGCTACAGGCGACCGCAGAGATGGGCCGACGATAGCAGTTGGAGAGGATGGCAGCCTCCTCTTAGAGCACAGTGTCCATTCGGTCTTACAAGGAGGCCGCCTGAGAGGCAGATTATTATTGCATGCACTATCATCAGACCGTGCCTAGGGCAGAGTGGGCCCCAGACTACTTACAGCAGACCAGCCACAAACCAACAGAGGGTCACAGTGACAGGGGCGAGGGCAACAAACAGGATGGGTAGATCTTGTTTTGATCGAGATGATATTTTTTTGTGCCTTATGGGCTCCTTTTTGATAGCCCAATGGACCTTTTTGTACTTATTGACACACATGTACAGTGATCCGATTATTTTGTACTATGACAGTTACCTAATGATGATATATATGAGAGGATGATTTTGATATGATGTTATGTGTACCATTTATTTATGCATTTATGGATGATTATATTTCTATATGCTATGCAATGATGTTATGATGTGAGGATGGATGTGTATATGGATGCATTTCTTTCTGATGATGTATGCATTATGGATAGATGTTATATTATGCTGTTTATTTGTGATATACAGATGGATTTATATGATATGCGATGTGAATGGATGATGATGTACGTTTATAATCTCTATATGATGATCTATTTATGTTGATGCAAATGATATGGTGATGATCTATGGTGTATACGTGAAATGATATGTGAACCATGCTTATAAAAATGATTATGGATGGATGTATGCTTTGCATGTAGTGGATTCTTTTATGTTCCTAATTATGCTTATAATGATGTGGAATGATTTATGCAAATGATTGCGATGTTATTTATGAAGTGTTCTATATAATATGGATGAATAATGGATGATATAATGCGGTGTAAATGTAATAGTCGTGTTTTATATGATATGTATTGACGATGCAAATGAGATGGTTTTAAGATGCTTAGAATAACAAATATATTATCCTAAACATGTAATGTATGTGATGCATTTAATGTGATGTTATGTAATATATGAAATGATATGTTAATGCAAAGTGGTATGATGATGTTTAATGCAAAATGAACTTAATGTGGGAGATGACTTTATAATGTTTATGTGATGTGAATATGCAATGGATTATCTATAATGCTTGTGTACCTATTATGTTTGTTTATGCAGTAGGTGGTAATGTGAAATTATTATGAAATGTTTATGCAAATGAATGTTATGTGATGGTTTATTTGATTAATGCAATGTGATGGAAAAAATGGATGCAATGTAATGAGAAAGGGATGTGTTTATCTATGCTTATAATAACATGTTTATATGATGATGGAAATGCAATGCATATGTTTTCTATATGATAAGTTTATGCAATATGCTAATGATTTGTGGATGCAGGATCAATGGCGATGATAATGATGATGATGAACTGTCATAATACCTTGTTAGGGTGATGAGCAAGAAGGAATGAAAGAGAAGAGAAGAAGTCATTTCAACAAGACACAAGATGATGAACATGCAGATGATGACGACTACTTGCCGAGGAGTTGGGATTTTCAAAGGGACAATTTTATTATGTTTGATAACACATGTGGTATGATGAATCAAGGTATAGAGAACCAAGATGGTGTTGTACCTAGTGTGATGGACTCTGACTCAACAAACAGATAGGGGTATTCTTGTTCACACCTGACATACAAAAACCTTGCTAGGATGCACTTTAGAAGTTTCAAACACCTCGGACCAAAACATGGAAAGGTATAACCTATCAATGCAATAGTCAACAAATTGCCCAAAACACCCTCCATACATAGCTAACAAAGCAAGTATTCGCCAAGTTATATTACAAGAACGTCCAACAAGCACGAAAAACAAAAGATAATGATTGTTGCCCCATTCCTATCTCTCTAAATCCTTCATTCAGATATCATCGAGAGATCCTTGGAATGAACACAATAAGATAAAACAAAAGACAAAGATAAAGTAAACAAACAAATTGATGTTCTTCAATACCGCTAACCAAAAGGAAATGCGTTTTTAAGGATAAGAACCGAAACTATTGCCAAAAGATAATGCCCATTGTAGGAAGGATACATCCTAGGACATGTTAGTGGATGGCAGCACGTCATTTCATTTTATCCCAAGTGTTCTTTCAAATGATTGATATGGGACCAATTGGATGATGGGTTATTGACACAAAGAGTTGACCAACTTGCTTACGTACTGACTTAGACCTGAGACTTGACGCTTTGAGTTTTCACTTTTCACCTGCTAGAATTGTTTCTGATTGTTTCACCAAAGGTTGAGGATGATGATCATTTATTATGAGTGATGTTATCGCGGGTGCAAGCGAGATGAGACAGATGGATTTTTTCAAATATTTGGATGTTTTTGGAGTTTTGCAATGTTTTGAGGCTATTTTTGGTATTTGTGGGATTTTGCAAATGTTTTGATTTTCCAATTTTTTGAATGTTTTGGGGTTTTTATGAGATTTTGACCAAGAGACTAACCTAAGGACCTATCCTAGGGGCCTCAGGGGCTAATCAACAAATTATCCTTGCCTACGTTATACATGCAGAGACCACTTAGTTCAACTAACGACTTGACCGATTTACAAATGACGATATACATGATGAAATGTCATTTTATTATGACAGACTCCTAAAGGACTGACCTAAGTGTCTTAGGGGATGATCAAAGATCAACCTTGCCTACGTTCAAGGCTCAGAGACTCGTAGTTCGACAAGAGGACTTTATTTTTTACTAACTTTTGACCTGTTTTTGGGATTTTGATATGTTTTGAATGTTTTTGGATTTTTTGATGTTTTGATGTTTTGACCTTAAGAATATACACGAATTCGATCTGATGAGAACATGCCCCCAGCGTGATGCCATAGACTACTCTGATAAAGGCAGGACAAACTGACCTTGAGGATGGGTCGAGTAGTACTATGAGGGATCATGATATGAACAATAGACCAAGCTATGGTGCAGATGCGAGTGGATGAGTGATGGGTGGAAATCTGAATGCGATGGATGATGGAAACGTAATGGATGGATGATGCAAAACAAGCCGTAAATATCCTGGTGGATGGAAAGTGCTTATTTACACAAGGCGCCTATTTTCCAGGTTTTCACCAAGGTACCTACCCAAAGTGCCACCGAAGTGGTTTTCACTAGAGAACGATTTTTCTCTTAACTATTTTCAATCCTTTTTCTATTTTTTTTTGGATTTTGATTTTTTTTGTTATCACCAAGACTCGCTACGTGTTTTCGCTTAAAGTAACCATTTTTTTAGGACATTTTCTATTTTTTTTATTATTTTGGTTCTATACCTTGAAAGATTAGGCATAAAACTTTTTGAGATGAGAGCTATTCATGGGCTCTTGAGGAGGTTCCCCTTCGGTGTTGATAACTGATATGCCCCTAACTTATAACTTGTTGTGATAACGAATGGTCCCAACCAATTGGGTTCAAATTTTCCTTTCTTGCTTGGGTTTGGGACATTCTTCGGATTCTCCTTTAATACCAGTTCTCTGACTTGGAAAGTCTACTTACGATTTTCTTGTTATAGCTCCTCTTGAGTCTATTCTGGTAGACTTGCAAATGATTTAAAGCATCTATACACTGCTCATCTAGTAGCTCCAACTCATTTAGTCTTGATACTCGATATTCTTCATCCGTGATGAGGTTTTGCAGTGATATCCTAAGTGATGGGACTCGATCTCAATGGGAGTATTGCCGGATCCAGACTAGGAGAAGGGGTAGGTGGGCATGCGAATGCGGTTCGGTAGGCCCAAAGGGCGGATTGTTGCAAATGCCAATCACACTGCGTCATTGATCGTTTTCTTAAGGATTTTCAAAATGGTTTTATTAGTGGCTTCGCTGGCCATTGCCTTAGGGATAGTATGGGGTGGAGAAGGCGATGTTGGATTTTGAAATTTTCACATAAATCACGACATCTTGATTTTTGAATGGTGTCCCATTATTTGAGATAATGGCTTGTGGGGACATCGTAATGGAAAATGAGATAGTTCGGATGAACTTTGATATCTGCTTCCTAGTTATATACGTCATGGGTATGGCTTCCACCCACTTAGTAAAGTACTTTGTGGCGGTTATGATGAACATGTGGCCATTAGATGAAGTGGGGTGATTTTTCCAATGAGATCAAGTCCCCACTGTGAAAAGGGCCATGGTGTGATGATGGGATGAAGTCCTTGAGCTAGAGCATGGATGAGGTCTCCATGCTGCTGACATTGTAGGCACCTTTTGATGTAGTCATGTGCCTCTCTTTCCATTGTAGGCCAATAATACCCCATCCTCAGCAATTTCTTGGCTATAGTCATTCCACTTGAGTGTGAACCACAAATACTGATATGTACTTCAGTTAGAGCAAGAATTCCTCCTTAGCGTTTAAGCAGCGTAGTAAGGTTCCTTCTATGCTCCTACGATACAGGGTATCTCCTAGGATGACAAATCAGGATGCCTTTTTGACAAAGGTTCATTTTAAGGTTGATGGTAAGTTAGCAAGTATGACACCTATTCGAAGGTATGTATAAATGTCGTGGTACCAAGGATCACTGGGACCAACGATTTTGCACACGAATTTTGATTCTAGTACCTCAAATGCAGGAACGAGAAGCTGCTCTATCAGGAATTCATATTTTGGGACATTGTGAGGGATGTCTAGTAAAGATCCAATCATTTCCATGGCGTCTGCTGGTCTATTGTTGGCTCTAGGTATTTGCTCAAATGTGATTTCGATGAAGGATTCTTTGAGAGTCTCCACCAATTTCTTGTATGGAGTGAGCTTGTCGTCTTTAGTTTGGTATTCATTATTCACTTGGTTTATTATTAATTGAGAGTCTTCGTATACTCTGAGAGCTATGATATGCCATTGCACTGCTATTCTGAGACCTATGGTTAAAGCCTCATATTTTGCAATGTTATTAGTGTAGGGAAACACCAATTTATAGGACCTTGGTATGTAGTCCCCTTGTGGGGTGATAAAGAAGATGCCGACTACTGATCCATGTTGTGTATATGAGCCATCAAAGTAAAGTTTTCAGTGGTTGGCTATGTTGAGATTGAAAATGGATTTGTCTGGAAACTCTGAGATGAGAGGATTCTCTGAATAGATTGGTGCTTCTGCAAGCTGATCTGTGATGACTTGGCCTTTGATTGCTTTCCGCTCCACATATTCAATGTCGTATTATGATAGTATCATCACCCATTTGGCCATTCTTCCAGTGAGCATTTCCTTTGACAGTAAGTACTTGAGAGGGTCGATTTTGGCGATGAGTTTTATTTTGTGTGCCAACATGTAATGTCTGAATTTTTGTGATGCAAACACTACTGCTAGACATGCTTTCTAAATGAATGAATAATTTAGCTCATGCCCAACCATTGTTCTACTGATGTAATAGATGGCCCTTTCTGTTTCATTTTCATCATGATGAGCTAAGAGAGCTCCAAGGGCTGTTGTTGTTGCTGACACGTAGATAATTAATGGTTTTCTTGGGATTGGTGGCATTAGGACTGGTGGTGTAAGCAAATATTCTTTGATTTTATTGAAGGATTCTTCACACTTGGTATCCCATTTGTACGCTACTCCCTTGTGAAGTAGGTGAGAGTATGGGTTCTGTTTGTCTGCTAACTGTGCTATGAACCTTCGAATGGATTGAAGCCTGCCTTGGAGACCTCTTAATTGCTTTAATGTTTTTGGTGCATCCATCTCAAGGATTGCTTTTACCTTTGCTGGATCTACCTCAATACCTCTCGTTGAAACTATGTATCCTAGCAATTTTCCTGATTGTACGTCGAAGATGCACTTCTTTGGGTTTAATAGAACCTTATACTCTTCCAGCCTGTCAAAAATGGCACTTAGGGTTGCTATGTGATCCTTTCTCCTTCTGGATTTGGATAGAATGTCATCAACATAATATTCGACCATTTTGTGAATCATGTCATGGAAGATTAACGTCATGGCCCTTTGGTATGTTGCTCCTGCATTTTTTAAGCCAAATGGCATCATGTTCTAGCAGTAAGTCCCCCATGGACAAGTGAAGGCCATTTTGTGTTGGTATTCTTTAGCAATCATTATTTGGTTATAACCTAAGAAACCGTCCATCAAGGAAAGCATTTCATGTCCCGCTGTCATGTCTACGATCATGTCAATGTTGGGCAACGAGAAATCATCTTTCAAACATGCTTTATTCAAGTCTCTGAAGTTTGTGCAGATTTTGATGCCCCCATCAGGTTTTGAGATAGGCACCGGGTTTGACACTCATTCTGGATAAGCTATCGGTCGAATGAATCCTGCATCTAATAGCTTTTTTAATTCCATTTTGACTAGCAGGGCGATTTGAGGGTGCATTTTTCTGAGCTTTTGTTTAACAGGATTTGCTTCTGGGTATATTGCTAAGTGGTGAACCATGATTTCTGGATCAAGCCCTAGCATGTCAGCATAGCTCCATGCAAATTTTATCTGTCTCTCTCTTAGGAAGGTTGCTAGGAGCTCTTGTTCTTTTGATAGTAATGATTCTGCATAGAATGTGATGTGCGGGGTTTCCTATGTTCCTAGATTGACCGGATTGCATTTTTCTGCTAGGATTGCTGATTTTTCTTGATGAAGAGCTCTAAAAGGAAGATTGAATCCCCCATCCTCAGGCGCCTCAGAGAGGTTTTTAGCATTGGATGCGTCCTTTATTTTTACTTTTTTCTGGTCGGAGAGTGCCACAGTGTGGTTTTCACTCAAAGACTTAGATATTATTCTTAATTTCTCACTTTTGCGACTGAGGGATTCAATCGTTTCCCTGTAATAGGCATGTGTATCTAGCTCAATTATGAACCCTGCTTTGTGATCCCCATATGGAATTTTATCGCGTAGTCCCATGAATTTTGAGAGTGCTTCATCATTTTCGAATGTATCAAGAACTAGTGGTCCTCGTTGGTCGTAGTCGATGAGTTGGGGTATACTAGGCGGATTTCATGATTTTGATGGTCTGATTCAAAGGATAAGGTGCTAATCATGAAAAGAGTGGTATCCTCAAATAGCCTAGGTAAGTTGGTCATGGGATCCTTGTCATCACTACTACTACAGACGTCAGTTATATAAAATGTGAAGTTATCTATGATGCGACCTGTAGATACTAGTAAGCGCAGTTTAGCTGCAGTTTGCTGAGGAGGATTTTTGGCCTTTCTAACTAGAGGACCTCGGCCACGTATGGTTATACTCAGAGGGGTACATCCAAGGCCAAGAATTCTCATTCGCATCTCCGGAATGATAGGTATTATAAGCCCATTATCATTTTTTCCAAGTCTTTGATTTCTATCATAGCCCATTGCAAGCATCATTTGCAGACCCTTGCAGCTGTCATCCATTGGTAAATCAGCTACTGGTATCTCATCTTGGTATAGCATATGGGATGGATCTGCCTCGATAATCTCTTGACCGAGATCTCCCCAACTTGTAAAGTTGGGATAGTCGTCAGGAGATGTTTGAGATGTGGAGGCTTCATTTACTTGCGGACGTCCCCGTGATCTAGGAGATTGTGGTAACTCTCCTACCACAAAAGCATTTTTAAGGATCATGTATTTTCCACAACCGTTATCTTGGATGATGACCTTAATGTCAGAGATGGTGGGGATGGTGGGAGTGGCGGGTGTCTCTATCGCAGAAGTGGAAGCGAGAGTGGCGGGATCAATGTATGATGTAGATGGGCCCTCATCATTTTTTGGTACTTGGGGGATTTTATAGTACTTTTCCTCGAGCATTTTGCAGTAGGAAAATGGTTCGGGATCTCCATGGACAGTAACTTCTTGTCCTTCATGTGTGAATTTAACACATTGATGGAAAGTTGATGCTACTGCTTGCATTGCATGAATCCATGGACGTCCTAGGAGGATGTTATACATCAAGTTGAGGTCCAAGACCTGACAGGTGGTTTCCATGATAGATGGCCCTACTTGAATAGGGATTTTGATTGTGCCCTGAGACACTCTTTCTTGATCGTCATATGCTCTTATTGTGATACCCTTTCCTTTGTCAATGGAATCCTCTGAGATTTTTAATTGTTTGATGAGCTTGAGAGAACAAATATTCAAGCCCACACCTCCATCCACCAAGAGCCTTTTGAATTTTCTTTTATGTACTAGGACTTCTAAGTGGAGTGCACAGTTATGAGATGGTTGGGCAGGAAAATCTTGGTCAGAGAATGTGAGGAGATTTGGCGTAATGATATTTCCGACCATAGCTTGGAATTGTTTCGCATCAAGATTTGCGAGGACAATGGATGAAGCCAATGCTTCCTCAAAATTTTTCTTATGGGCAGATGAGATTTTTAGTAGCTCCATGATGGAGATTTGCACTGGCGTTCTTTTGAGCTGATCAAGGATGTTATATCCATTGGAGACAGATCTAGGTGCAGGGACTCTGTTTGGCTAGGATGATTCTAAGATGGTAACTTTGTCGCCTCTTGTGGTGACTCCACAATCAACATGGGATCCTTTGATGGTGATGGTAGTGCAGTATTCATCCAGAGATGCAACAACGTGGTCATACACATGGTTTACATTCTTGAAGGTTTCTTTCCCCTTATCTGTGTTATTATTCCCTTTATTTCCATGGTTAGGCATTAGATTCATGTATATCTTAAGGTTTTGGTTTCTTGTTGGCTGTTCCACGTTTATAATTATTTGATCGATGAGATCTTGAATTATGTTTTTTAGCCTCATACAACTATTCGTGGTATGCCCTTTGATTTTATGGAAGTCACAGAGTTGATTCTCATTATACCAAGGAGGTTTCACATCCGATTCTTGGTAATTCTCATAGGTGGGCGCCTTGATGAGTTTTTCGTTTATCAGCTTCTTCATGATGACTTCAAGTGGTTCCCCAAGAGTGGTGTACTTTCGCTTGGGGTAATTCTTGTTTCGTTGGGGTGGTCCCCTTTGGTCATTGACATTGTGAATTGCTTGATTGTTGTTTGGTTGTTGTGTTGCTTGATGATTGTTTTGGTGTTGGATTTGGATTTGTGTTGTGGGTGTATTTTGGTGAGGGGCACTGATGACCACTTTGGCATCAATGACACCATCATTGGTAACATTTTTGTTTCTTTCCCACGTGCGAGGTTTGTCATTGTAATTGGTGGGTGGGCGGTTGTTTTGTTGTTTGGGGTATGAAGTTGATCTCGCGGGTTGTGTCATAAGGGCTCGTTCGATGCTGAGCACCTTGGAGATCAACTGGTCATATGTGGTGATCCCTTGTACCTTGAGATGAAATGCCAAGAGGTCGTCAAGGTTGGATATGATGGTACAAACTTGTTCCTCGGGCATGGTCCATTTGCTCCGATTGGCCTTGGATCACCATCGTTGTAGGAATGAAGCAAGTGATTCATTCTTACCTTGTTTTATAGTTGAGATTTCTTCTAGACTAACATCCATTGTGATATTGCATGCATAGTTTTTAATGAATGCGTCTATAATTTCTTGGAATGTTTTGATGCCTGTAGGTAGGCGAGAGAACCATTCCATAGCATGGCCAGCCAAACTCCTAGGAAATAGCCGCATCAGATAGGTATCGTCATATGCGACTTCCATGCAATGAACCTGGAATTCCCTAATGTGATCCTCAGGGTTTCCCATCCTGCGATATTTGTCAAACTTGGGGATCTCAAATCCCTTCGAGAATGGTTTCATCACAAGGATCCTGTCAAATGGATAGGGACACAAGTTACTTGGTGTTTTTGTGGTTTGCCCTGATTGAAGATCGAGCACTTGTTGTGAGAGTAACCTGATTTGTGCCATTACATCGTTTTGCAGATCAAGGGGTGGGATGAAGGTGTTCTAGGGTGTTCAATTGTGGGTTGGATGGGTGGGTTGGTTGGTTTGTTATTTGACGGTATTTGCACATTTTGTCAAGCTAGGTATTCTTGCACTTGCTGTATAAACAAATCTTGTTGTTGTTCTTGTTGTTGCTATGCTAAGATTGCCTATTGTTGAGCCTGCTGTTGTGCTTGTTGTTGTTCCAAAAATGCTTGTTGTTGGGCTGCCAATTGGGATGCTTCTTGCTGCTCTTGATATTGTTTTATTGCTTGTTGATATGCTTGTAGTTGCGCTGCTTGTTTTTGTGCAAGAAACTGTGCTTGTGCTTGGGCTTTTTGTGCTTGATATTGGGTGTGCGCTTGAGCTTGAGCTTGGGCTTGTGCTTGTGCCGCTTGTTGTTGCAATAGGATTTGGGCTTGTGTGGCCTATTGTGCTTGTAATACGGCTTGGGATGCTTGAGAAGCTTGTGCAACTTGAGCAAATTTTTTGTTGTTGTTGTTGCAATAAGGCTTGGGCTTGTGCGACCTGTTGTGCTTGTTGTGCAATTTGGGCGGCATGAGCATCTTGCGCTGGTTGTGCGGCTTGTTGGGTAGCTAGTTGTGCGGCTTGTTGAGTAGCTATTTGTGCGGATTTTTTCTTTTGCACTTGTAGGAATGCTTTTTGATAAGAAGCTTGGTGAGCGGCTTGCAATGCCATGCTATATTGGTTTGATAAATTGGAGTTTGGTGGTGGTGGGGGTGGTGGTGGATTCAAAATGGTGTTTGTGGTTGTGGTGAGCGGTGATGTCGTGTTAGTGGTTTGAGTGGTGGATGGTGCGATCGATGTGGTTGGTCCTTGAGAGCCCATGGTTTGAGATGTTAGGGGGGTGGTCAATGATGTCGTGATTGCTTGTGTAGTTGTCATCTATTGTTGCAATATCGATGACAAGTTTTGAGAGTTTGGCGTGATGCTTTGATTAGTGTTTAGAATGTTGGTTTGATTGATATTTGGTAAAGGTGGGAGTCCCAAGCCAAGTAGAGGTGTGGATAATGGTGGTAATGGTGGAAGAGGTGAAGATATGAGGGGTGTGAGTTCTTGAGAAAATGATGTGGTGTCGAAAATGGCCCCAGGTCTGAACATGTCACCTTCTTCTTGCGAATTTGTGAGGAGAGAGGTTTGGGGTGTTGCGCGGAAGGATGATGATGATGATGGATCATTAGGATTATGGAAAGTGAGAGGGACATACTTATGTAATGGATTTTGGGGTATGTTTTGTTCCAAAATGGTGTTTGCATCCAAGTCTTGATTGTTGACAAGGGGGTGTGTTTGAATAGCATTAAGAAATGCATTTCCCTTATTAACATTGGGTTGGGTTGGAGCAAAAGATGTTGTGATTTGCGGAATGTTTTGAGTGATGCTTTGGGATGGGGGTGTAGATGAGATGGGGAGTGTGGATGAAATTAGAGGCATGATCTCCAAAGATGGTTCCACTATAGAGCTCACATCGAAATCATAAGGGAATTTGGCCCCTTGTTTTGCTAGTTCGAGCATGTATAGTGAAGGGTTAAGCCTCATCATGATGTTGACGATCTTATGGTTTTCCAGATTTTGGAGCATTTCGGTTATTTCTTCATGCGACATCCCAAAGGTAAGATCTTCTTCTTGAATTTCCTCTTGTGTATTTTGTGATGATGAGATAGTCAAAGTATTGCTTGATTTGACAAGATTCATTTTGGCATTTGTTTGGCTTAGGTCATTTGAAGTGGGTGTTTCTTTGTCAGCTTCCATGTTCTTCTTGTATTGAGATCTAGTTTGAACCATAAAACAAGGATCAATTTTCAAGAATACGGGAGATGAATATCTAATTCTTTGGATTGATCTTATTTTAAGCACAAAAGAGAAATTTTTAGGATATCTTGAGGATCAAAAGATGATATGATGATGATGCAAGAGATGGATGATGTGGATGTTTGATCTTTTGATAAATCTTGAGGGGAATGCTAGACTTTTAAGACTTTTGGATATGTTTTGGATTTTGATTTTTGGATTGTCCTTGACTTGATTGATTTTTTGGTTTGCTTTGATTGAACAAATAGACCCTAAGATGTTGGATGTTTATCTAAGGGGTTGATTTTCTCAAAGGATGATAATTTGAATATGTGTAGGGAGAAGGATGCATCTACCCTCACCTATTCAAACAAGATGATAATTTAACCAAGCATATGAAGAAGGATGCATCTACATATACCTAGCTAAATAAGATGGTTTGATAATTTTGACTAAGCATATGAAAAAGGATGCATCTACACATACTTAGCCAAAGATGATTTGATAAAAGATTTTAAGGATTTTGTCTCAAGGATTTGATGTTTTTGATTTTTTCCAAAAAGCCTAGCATGAAGGATAATTTCAAGTTTTCTCAAAAGATGATGGTGAGGTGATTTTTATTTTGATGTTTGAAGGATGGGTGAAAAAAAAATTGATTTCTTTTGATCCTAGGATGAACCTAAAAAAAGACACTTTGTTTACCTATACCTTGGTATTGAAGAACATGCAATGCTTCTATGGAACTTTATAACTAAGAAGTGGTTCAATTTGAGCATACCTTTCTAGATTTTGAATCAAGGACTTTCGTTTTGGGATTTTGACTTTCTTGGAGATCATGAGGTTTCAACACATGTGAGATTCCATTTTGTTATCTTTGCTTAGTAACTTTATTTTACCACAACCACTTCTTTGATTAGGTTTTCCAAACTAGATGTCCAATGTATTAATTTCCTCGAATCCCACAAAGTATGTTATATGGAAATTTGATGATTTCAAGGCAAGGGTTACCTATTTTTTAACTTTAGTAGACAAATTGAGATGTAATCCAAGTGTTTAGAAACCTCTAAGGATAAAATCCCAAGGGAAAGCAATAACACATGAATTGGGTCAATTGTATTTGTCTCCTAAAGGGTTTGAAATTTTGATGATGATGTTTGAGTGTTTTTTTCCAAGATGTTTTCGAACAAGCAAAGCATTTTGTAAACAAAAATAAGTACACACCTATGGATATGAAAGACAATATTTGTTGAGTCCCCACTTGGACAAGTCCAGCTACGCTTATCTTTAGCGAATGGTTAGATGCTTGACCCCACTGGCTCCCCTCCACGACACTCACTTATATGGGGCAGCCAAGCATCAACACCCATGAAACTCCCATGGCATGCTTTCCATTTCTACTAAAAGAACATAACAGTGTGGGGTGGCTTCAGAACGACCGTTCTTGCACCAACAAATAGATCAAGGATTTTGGCAATTCTAAAACATGGGTTTTAATTAGGACTTCCCGTTCGTGGAGATTGACCCATACGACGAGAGTCCTTTTTCATATCCATCTCGTTAGAGCCAACCGCGTGATACTGGTGTTTACTCCAATACCCACATTTATAACCCGGTTGGAAATACTCTTGGCTTTAGAGCATTACCGGTTGAGTCATTCCCTTCGGTGAGTATTTTTTCCCCAAGGCAAGCCCTCTAAGATAAACAAAAGCAAATAAACGTATTCATAGTTCGATCGAACTTTGTTTAGAAACAAAGGGAGAACGTATGCAATAAGTTTATTCACACTCGCAAAGTGTTTTGTTCAATTTTAAACCCAAAATGAAGTGTGGAGGTGATTACTTTATCTCAACCTAAGATCATAAAAAAGGCCTTTTGATTCTCAAGATCGCTATAAAGCGCGAGAGAAGCGCATACGTCCTTTTCGATGATGTTAGTTTAAGTAAGCAATCACAAAAACAAAGTTGCACATGTTCATTTTAAGCTTTCAAAGCAATTGTGAGTTCATTTTTAAAAGCACCAAAGTAAGTGTGTCAAATTGCCTTGTTCAATTTTTAATCCCAAACAAACTCTAGTAGATTTGAGTCCTAATATTCATTTTAAGCCTTTTGTAGCAAAAATTGAAAAGTTTTTTTTAAAGCCCAAATGAAATTAGTGGATCCTAAGCATAAAAAGATGACAAATTTTCCTTAAGAGGGATAATGAATCCTCAAATAGTGTTAAACAAACACTAAAATGTTTAAAAACACTCATTTTTGTGAAATGACACCATCATACTTCTCTTCCTTTTTGTCTTTGATCGATTCAACCTACAAGAAAAATTAGTTATATTCTACAAAAGAAAGGTCAAAAAGATAGAAAACAAACAAAAGAAGCAGAATTTGAAAAAAAGCACATGCTGAAAATTAAATTTCACTCCATACTCCCCTCTAGTGGTGCAATCCGTGAAGGCGTCGCAGTTTGATTTCTCCAGTGGTGTTGTACAACGACGCTTGCCAGTTAGCGTCGCTCTGCAGTCAGGCCAATGAGCGTGAATGCATCGCCCTTTTTCCCAGCGGTGTAGTTTGATTTTTTTTAGAATTCCCACGGGTTTGATTGGTCAAGCGGTGCAGTTTAGAATTTAAAATCCTGGGCGGGAAGACTCAAGCGTTGGAGTTTGAATTTCCAGCGGTCCTGTATAGCGATGTTGGAGAACCAACAGTTTTGAACATCGACAATGAACTTGTAAACAAAGAACAATGCGTAATTTTGATTAAAAAAACGTGATTGAAAGGTGAGATTTCCCTCCTTCTAACGCCAAATGTGCCAACCCCAATCCTAATACCTACAAAACAATATGAACAAACACATTAGAAGGTGAAATGCAAGTAAGAACAAGGATTCCTCAATAAATTCATTTGAATAGAAAAAGAGATAGAATATGAAATGAAGAACACTATGAAATTTAAAAGCATATCAAATCCTATTCTAAAGCAAACAAACTCCTAATCTCTTGAGGGAATTGGTGCCAATTTGATGTGAAAATTGGCCCTTTCCCAACTCCAATGATGCAATGGTGGTTTGATGAAGAAATTTGATCCACTTTGTTGATGCTTGATGAGTGCTCCAATAGAAAAATCTGCATAACCTAGCTAAGATTCAATGATAATGGATGAGATTTGCTAATGATTTGAGCATGGTAAGTTTACTCAAATTGTGGATGATCAAATGAGGAGATTAGCCTCTTATTTATAGAATGCTAAGATGAATGAATGTCCAAAATAGAGCAATGTGGGACTAAGAATTATCCAATGGAAAAGTGCCACTTGTCAACCTATGAGTGGATGGAGGATGTGCAAGTTTTGAGGATTGTGCCAATAAATGCATATATTTGAATTTTGAAATTGTTGAAATGACATGCAAGAGGGAAGGAAGAATGCATTGAATGCCACTTGGCTCAAGGAAAAGGACATGTAAGAGAGGGTAAATGCCTTGTTGGAAGGGACAAGTCAACTTGGATTTTGAATTCAAACTTGAAGAATATTCCTTAAAAGATGCTTTGTTGAGGAAAATAGAGATTTAATAAATCAAATAAGTCTATTTTCATGTGCAAGTGGTAAAATATGGAGGATGGGACATGAGAGGAGATTAAATTAATCAAAGTTAATTAATTTAATGAAGGGATTAAATGATGTGACCTATTTGACTTAAATTTGTGGATTTATTTAAATCAAATATGAGAAGAATGTGATAAGGGATTAATTAAATAAATATTTTGATTTATTTAATTAAAGGAGATGATGTTAGATTAAATAAGGTTTTAATTTATTTAATTTAATAGATAGACTTAAGAGATTTAATCAAATCAAATTAATTATTTATTTAAATAGGATAATTAGATCAAAATGGTTAATTTAATTATCGAGAAAAGGTGAGCTTAATTAGATAATTGATTTATTTAATTAAGAGAGGAATAATGATGAATTTAATCAGATAAAGGTATTTGATTAAATGGTTAAACCGAAGGATGATTCAGGACGAAACGATGTTAGTGGTCAGGATCAAATGCACAATGTCAATCAATACATTTTACGTGTCTACAGTTTCCACCCCATTAGGATTTGTGTAGGCTCATATTAGCTCTTGCATCAACCTTTTTTCCCCTCAAGATGCTCAAGACCCATTTTTAGTAGCTACATTTGTGCATCAGTTTTGTGTTAACCTTGTGTTTCTCCATTTCCCACTAGTTTTTAGCATAATTTGACTGGACACTAGTGCATTGCGCAACTGTCCATGTGTTGTGATGATATCTCATAACATTTTAATTTTCAAAGGTTTTTTTTGAGTGCCTTGCCACTTGTCACCCTACCTTGGTCAATGAAAACAACTCAATATGATTTCAATGGCTTGGAAACCTCCTTTTCCCTCCTCTTTTCTCTTTTAAATCTATCTTTTTCAGTCCACATAATCTCTCTTGGAAATTCTCTCTTTTTTCTCTCTTTGGAAGTCTTTCTCTCTCTCTCTCTCTCTCTCAAGCTTGCAAAAATCTCTACAACTTGCTACTACAGTTTCAAAGTTCTCACAATGTTCTCTACAACTCTCTCAACTCTCACAACTCTCTTTCTCTCTCCTTTTGTTGGGATTCCTCAAGCCTTGCTGGTAATATCTCTTTGTCTTATGTCTTTGAGCATCTTGGGACTTATCACATCCCTTGTCTATGAATTTATCATCTTTTCTATTTATCTTTCAATCTATCTATCTACATGGTTGTCCATTGAGGTGAAAACACCAAAGCGGGGGTTTGACTAAGGCAAGCCCCTAAATAGCCCGAACACTTTTCTCAGTCTTGTGTGTGTAGGAATTGAAGGTTTAACATTGTTTGAGGCTTCATCCTTGGAATTCTTGTG
Source organism: Sequoia sempervirens (assembly GCA_007258455.2). NCBI lineage: Eukaryota > Viridiplantae > Streptophyta > Pinopsida > Cupressales > Cupressaceae > Sequoia > Sequoia sempervirens. The sequence goes on from VDFB02259406.1 coordinate 26,095, forward strand.
AGTATTTTCTTACTCCCTTCTCGTTTTATCATTCCCTTTTCTCATTTAGTTTAGTTTATCTTTATTTTTTTTATTCTCTATTTATTTCTTGAATCCTAAGAGTTCAGTTATTAGATTGTTAATAGGTCTTTGGTATTTTTTTGTGACAATCTCAATTTTTGGTCCATATGAGATGTTAGTGCATCGTGGGGATGTTTGTGCGCTACATTCTCATCCTTGGACGAGAGCTTGCCAATTTATCCAAAAGACCTCTGTGATTTGGTCTTTCGATTTTTAAAACTCTCCCATTTTAATTTTGTATAAAATATAAATAAGTCCCCTTCATCATTTTATCTTGTCACCTAAGCATTGATCCTCGAGGTAGTTGAAGACCATTTTCCCCTTCAGACCTTGTCGTCTTGTGGGTGTCAAATCTCCTCCTTTATAGTAGGTATGGAAAATGTTGTGGCTATATGCAAAGATTGTTTGAGGTCATTGGAGACAAAATATTCCTCACTTGAATGGACCCTTTATAGGGAATCCAACTTAGCTAAGAACCATAGCTTTTTTGAGGATATCTTAAAACCCCCAACACATGATTTCTAGCCTAAAATAAAATAAAAACTATTTACAAGGATAACAAATTTAGTGCAATTACAATTATAACCACTTTCTAATCACCAAATGAGTGAAGAGCATATGGTGGACATTTACAAATGACCCCAAATTGGTAAAATTATTTACAATAATGGCCTTAGAAATAGCTCTAATATAACTTGTATTGAACTTGTAAGATAAAATAATCTCAACACATAAATGTATAGAATTTGAGAGGAAGAAAATAATTTTTATTATCTTCACAATCAAGGAGACAACCTCCAAATAGAGTATACACTCCAATTACAAATATTATAAAATTCCTTCTATTTGAAATGTCATTACAATATATTGGATTTATCCAAAGGCAACTACTACCATCCCATGCATATGGGATAAATAATTTATCCTACTAACTAGTGGAATGGGTTACAAAGCATGTGCATGCCTTTATCAATGATACCTAAGGGAACTTGATGGGTCTAGTTGTTAGTATCTTTTTATTGCTTTTCATATACTTTTAAGACACTTTACATATGTTTCTAAAGTACCTTTTAGACAATACTTCCATAATATGTTATCTTTTCATGCATACCTTGCAACCTTGAACCCAGTTTGTGGAAATGAAATATGGTGAAAATATTTGTAGTATTGCATGGTTTAAATATGAATATGTATGTATATGAATGGAATATTGTGATTTAATTATGGTGATTAGTTGCATATGTATGTTGTATGGATTAATCTCTCCGCAACTCAACACGTGGTAATAAGAATGGAGTATTTGTAGCGAGTACCAAAGCAAAAAAAAAGGGAATTAATGAAGTTCAAGCCGCCTAAAGTGCAAGAAGCTGCGGAGCTGAGCGTGGTTATTATGGAAGGAATAAATGCTGGAAAGATACTTGTTCTAGAATTCTGGACATTTTCCTATGTGTTTCACATGCAAGATGTTCTTATTTGAATAGGTCTCTTTTTCCTTTTTAGTTAGATGAATAAGTCAATCTTAATTTCACATCCTCGTATCTAGGAGTGGGATTTATGATTGCAGTTAGTTAGTTAGCAGTTTGAATAAGACTCTCCCTGTTTTGTATAGAGTCAGGGGATGAGTTCGTAGTTTAGTTAGTTGATTGTTACAAGTTATTATTAGTTAGTAGTTTTTCTAGTTTTTCCAGTTATCCAAAAACATGTTAAAATGATATTATGGAATAAAATCTACAAGGAATCTGTTTAAATATCTGGTGTTATGCAATGAATGGAGTTGTATGTTGCATGGATGTGTAAGAATCTGAGTTAGATTTGGCTTTAAGTTAAGTGAGACAGTCCTCTAAGCTGGCCACTCAGGTATTATTCTTCACTTCATCTATCCATTTGTTTATTTATGCATTTCCATTAATTTTTTTTTCACTATTTTACATGTGCTTTGCAAAGTAGAACAACTTATGGTTAGTTATAGTAGTTGTTGTTCATGAACAAAAGCGTAATTGATAAATCATAGTACTCTGGAGATTAGGATTGGTTATTTTGTCGTTTTAAATAGTTTTAGATTAATTTTGCACTCGTACATCTTTAGTAGTCACCTACAACTTATGTTGCAGGTACCTGTAGCCATTAGGTTTTGTAACTACTTTCATTTTTTTGGCAAGGATTCTATTCTAGATTGGGACACCATGAAGATGAATTTCTTGGAAAAATACAAGGACTATTGCAGAGGATTAGATCGAAGAAGAAATGATATTTTCTCAATGTCTCAAAAAGAGGATGAGCCATTAGAAGATTATGTGAAAAGATTTCAGTTTGCTTTGAAGAAAAAATCCACAGCATAAACTATCAAAGGAATCCCTTAAATTGGTATTTTTAAGGGGGATTAATGAAGAATGTATGGATTCCCTCAACCTTATTGGGGGAGGAGATATCTCTATAGGTCCATTTGAAGACATTTGTAAAGTCTATGGGAATTATTCTAGGACCCTTTCCAGAAAGCCAAGAGGGGAGAGGACATCCGTCATAAGTAAGTCCTCTAATGGGGTTTCCAAAGTAGAAATTGGTAATTTATTGTCGAACTTGAAGGAGGACATAATCAATCATTTATCAACACAGTTGGACACCCTCACATCAATAAGAAGCAGGAGGAAGCAAAAGCTATGCTCACTGAGTACTACCCTAATTGCAGGCAAAGAAAAATAAATTGTAAGTGCAAACTAGTGGCCAATATCTAGAAAGAAAAGATTGAGAAACTAGATTTCCAAAAAACTGAAGGAGATGATGGAAAAATATTTTACATAGCACAAAGGAGGCCATGGAAGCAAAGACAAGGTATGCCACCAGACCCCCTTAGTTTTAATCCATCTTTCCCTTTGAGCAACCAAAACATTTTTGCTTGGAACTCTCAACCCTAGCAAACAAATCAAAACTAGTGGAAAAATCCTCAACAATGGCCACAAGCTCAGCCAAATTGGAACCAACAGGCACACCCATGGCCACAACAAAAATTTCAGGGTTCAAATTATAATTCACAATGGCCAACCCAACAGAATCAATGGTAGCCTCAATGACAAAAAGGCCAACAATGGCAGTAGAAAAATATGAGTTACCAACAACCTATGTTACCTCATCCTCCACCTCAACAGCAAGATCTAATGCCTCCATCAAATCCTCAATATCAGCCACCTAGACCATCACAAAGACCTGCCCAACCTGCACCTACCCCTAGCACTAAGCTTGTTTAACATGCTTAGACTAACGATGTAACACCTCTCTAACCCCAACCTAGGTAATATAACATTTTGATTTTGATTTGGTATTCTAAATGGTAAATGTTATCATAATAAGATTAGAAATTGTTGATTAAGTGAAAGGTTATCATGATTAGCTATGCTAATATAATTAATTGATATATATGGTAGTTAACTGTAGTCAGGATGTAGTATGTGCTTCGGCTATGTATATATGTATATGCATAGGTACACTGTTGTGTGAGTATGTTTACAGGTACTAGGTATCGACTCCACCTAGCTCCATAGGTCTGAGCATACCTTCCCGATGAAGGTTAACAGGAGATAGCACATTGGCCAACCCTTGACCTAAACCCTTATTGTTGTACCTAGTTGAGTGTAACAACCCCCATGTTCATATTTTGTTGTTTCTTTTCCTTGAAGGATTTTGATAACTGTGTATTTTGTATTGGATTGTTCGTCCTATCATTACTTTGTATTGGCACCCATGAGGTGCAATTCCAATATTATTACGATGTTGACATGATTAGTTATTATGCTGGATTGCATGCTTATATATTTATATACTGTTATCATTGCTTTTGTACGATTATGGAAAAGAAAGGGATGATGTCGTAACACTCATATCCGAGAGGCTTATGATATCATGATCCTCTTCTTGATGATTGATGTTGCTTCAACTATATGATATATGTTATATGCACATGTAATTTGACGTGTGATTGGAGTGATGCAGGTACTGAGTATCGACTCTGCCTAGATTCACAGGCCTGAGCATACTCGTATTCCCCGATAGTGGTTATTGGAGGTGTAGACATAAAAAATATACAGATTGATATCGCACACTCAATCCTGATACACTAACATCGTTTCATCCTGAATCATCTCTCGGTCTAACCATTTAATCAAATCTCCTTATCTAATTAAATTCATCAATATTCCTCTCTTAATTAAATAAATCACTTTATCTAATTAAGTCACCTCTTCTCGATAATTAAATTAATCATATTGATCTAATTATCTGATTTAATTAAATAATCAATTTTATTTGATTAAATCTCTTAAGTCTATCTATTAAATTAAATAAATTAAAACTTTATTTAATTTAATCTAACATCAGCTCCTTTTAATTAAATAAATCAAAATCTTTATTTGATTAATATCTTATCACATTCTTCTCATTCTTTTATTTAAATAAATCCTAAAATCTAAGTCAAATAAGTCACATCATCTAATCTCCTATTAAATTAATTGACCCTTGATTAATTTAATCTCTTATCATGTCCCATCCTCTAGATTTTGCAACTTGCACATGAAAATATATTTAGTTGATTTATTAAATCTCTATTTTCCTCACAAGGCATCTTTGAAGGAATATTCCCAAATTTGAATTCAAAAATGTGAGTTGACATGTCCTTCCAACAAGGCAATAACTCCACCTTACATGTCCTTTTCCTTGAGCCAAGTGGCATTTAGTGCTTTCTTTCTTCCCCCCTTTCAAGTCATTTCAACAAATTTGAAATTCAAATTTATGCATTTATTGACACAATCCTCAAAACTTGCTCAACCTTCATCCTCTCACATGTTGACAAGTGGCATCATATCATTGGTTGAATCTTTGTCCCACATTGATCAAATTTGGAAATCTCTTCAACTTATCAATCTATAAATAAAGAGCTCATATCCTTATTTCATCATCCACAATTTGAGTAAACTTACTCTACTCAAATTCATCTTCAAGCATTTGCAAGATTCATCCATCCATAGCTAGGTTATGCAGGTTTTCATCTTGGAGCACATTTGAATCTTCATAAAAGTGGATCACTCATCAACACTCTTCATCATCTATCAACATTGCATCATTGGAGTTGGGAAAGGGCCAGTTTTCACATCAAATTGGCACCAATTCCCCCATGGGATCAAGAGTTTGCTTGCTTAATTAGGATTCAATCTTTATTTTGCTATTTCATTGTGTTTTTCATTGTTTTTTTCCTAATTTGAGCTATGTTAATGGATTTCATGGGGAATCCTTGTTTTAGCTTGCAATTCCTTGTCTAACTCGTTTATTCATGTTGTTTTGCAGGTACTAGGAAAAGGGTTCGCACAGGAGGTAGTCACAGGCCCTGTCCCCTACCCTAGCCCACTGTACCCTATTAGTGCAATGTTCATGTGTTGTCTTACCGTTTGGTTACCTAACGGTAACATCCGGATTACCTTACGGTCGTATGTGGTTTACCAGTATGTCTTGTTGAGGTATTTTGTCATGGTTTCCGTTAATCTTATTATGTGGCTATATATTTTGGTTGTCATTGTTATGATGTGGTTTCATTGAAATCTTTTTCATGGTTTCAAATACAGTATTTTATAGTGTTTAATTGATTGGAGATTTGAATTGTTATACGGTCCATGAGATTTTAAATATGTTATTTTAAGTTATTTTCATTGATCATTATGAGATAATGCTATATTTCATTTAGTAATTTTAAATGATTTTATTAATCCATTTTGTGAGCTCTTATAGTCTTATTTAAATCTTATTGGGGAGCTTTGTGTATTTTAATGCTGGATGAAGGTTTAACATTGTTTGAGGCTTCATCCTTGGACTTCTTGTGAGTATTTTCTTACTCCCTTCTCATTTTATCATTCCCTTTTCTCATTTAGTTTAGTTTATCTTTATTTTTGTTATTCTCTATTTATTTCCTAAATCTTAAGAGTTCAGTTATTAGATTGTCAATAGGTCTTTGGTAGTTTTTTGTGACAATCTCATTTTTTGGTTCGTACGAGATGCTAGTGGCTGCCAGGGGAACTAGTAGCAGAGTTATAGTAAACAAGTGATAACTAAATAAAAATAATGGGGTAAAACACTAATAAGATAATGAGTCCTCGTGCATGGCCTTGAGCACTTGTAAAGGCTAAGGATGCACTCAAGAGGGCCTATCCATCTGCGAGGCATTGAGTTATCCATCTGTGGGGCGTTGATTTGGGCATGATTGAGTCTCCTCGTTCGTATGAGAGGTGTACTTGATTCTGTGTGGTGCCATCCCTTTGAGCACACATGATGACACTCCATCCGATCTACACTCTAGTACCTAGTACCTTAGTAGTCGTGAGTAGTACCCGACATGTTATTGGATGAGAATCTCCATGTTGTGACATTGGCTTTATGCATTGTATTTTTTGTTTGCTTTGTGACTGGTGTAAGTGTTGGCCATATTTTACCCTACCTTGTTACTTCTATTTGGGCCTTGTGACTACCTCCGATCACAGTGAGGTGGTCTCTTTTGAGTCCACATGGTTGGAGGCATTGCCACCACCATTAGGGACCGGTGTATAGGTCATTGGAGCATCAGTTGGAGGTGTTCTCCCTTGTACTTATTTTATCAGTTGATGTATCTTATTCATGACTATTCCATTGTACTCATGTATATCCCTTTATGTATATTGTACTCTCTTGAGAGAGAAGATGTAATCATATATTTAATGAGAAGAAATGTGATGTTTTATGTCTAGCTTATGGTTTTTCAGTGTTGGTATCAGACCTGCTTGTACTATGATGATCATTATGGATTTATGTTTAAAAGTGGATATGGGTATTAGGAACATTTGAATTGATGCTCCAAAACAGTTGCTCTGGAACTTGATGCTATGAAACTATTGCTCTGAAACTTGCTACTCCATAAGTTGTTGCTTTGGAATCTCACCAGAAACTTTCCTTATGTTTTTGTGTATGTTATCACTTCATGTTCAAATTTTTGTTATCTTGTTCTCTTTTGGCTCTTACCCTTCGAGGTTACGTAGCGGGAGGTTACAAATGAAGCTTTCCAATACCCCAATTATGGGGTAGAGGTGAGTGATCTTCATCTCAAATCAAGGAAGCAGCTTGTAGGACCTTCATCTCCCAAAATTATAGAATTACACAATGAAGAACCCACAAAGGAAGCCTCAGATAACCCACCTTTGGAATCTGAGTCCAATCAAGGGCTCCAGACTACATCACATCTGAAGCGTCCATTCCCTGAATGTTTGGCTATCTAGTAGCAACAGACACAGGCTGAAACTGACCTTCTAAGCTAGTTAAAAGATGTCAAGATTAAAATCCCCTTAATCGAAGCTATCAAAGATATTCCCATCTATACTAAGACTGTTAGGGATCTTTGCCTTAAAAATCTAGGAAGGAAAAGAGAGGACCCACAGACAGTCCATGTTTTGGGTAACCTTGCTGATATAATGTTGGGAAATATAACTGTTCCCAAATATACAGATCCTGGTAGTCCAGTAGTGGACGTTAAAATCAATGGGACTCTCATTAAGAATACTTTGATAGATCTGGGTGCTGAAATTAATGTAATGACCAAGGAGACCATGCAACTACTATATTTATCCAATCTTAGGCCCACTTAGATAGTTTTACAATTAGCTGATAGGTCTACAATTAAGCCTGAAGGAGTTATTGAGGACTTTATCGTTGCATTAGATTCTTGGGATTACCCTATTGATTTTATAGTACTTTAGCCCAAAGTTAATCTTGTTGGTTATACACTAATTCTAGGTCAACCTTGGTTAGCCACAGTTGATGCATTCATAGGTTGTAGGTCGAGAAATATGATCATATCCAATGAAACTATAACCAAGAACCTAGTACTTTATCCACCAGCTCAACCACAGCAAGACCTTGAGCAGAACATTTGGCCACACCTGGATGATGAGGACAACTACTCATTGCAGAACTTAATGACCATTGAATGAAACCCCCTACTAGATATTCAAGATGAGGATAAGTTGATAGATCATATCATACAAAATGACTATGGAAGGCACCCACAACAACAAGGTTGTCTATCTTGCTTGCATGATCCCTTGGAAAGCATAATACCTACCAGTTCCTCACAAGATATATCCCAAATAATCCATACCTTGTTACCCCAACAATGCTTGCCAATAATAACTAGCATCGGTCTGTCCTCTGTACAAGAAATTTCTATGCAATTAGAGATCAAGACTAGAAAAATGTTGAATGTTAATAATGCATTGACTAATGAACAACATAAATCCTTGCATGTTGTGATGTAGCATTGTTGGCCTCCTACAATGACTTAACAACTAAGCCCTTAAAGTTGTGTTTCAGAGATTGGACATCTAATCTGAATAGCTATCTTAATCATTATGAAGGTTCAACCCAGGGACGTAGACTTGATATGGGTCAACACGATATGTGCACTAGGAATCCATAGTAACCATATTCATCCTACAACTTAAGAAAGACATGATGTTGAAAGTAAATTGCTTAGAAAGAAGTAACATAAGTACTGAACATCAACCAAAAACTATATTAAACTAAAGTATGTGACAAAAATGAAAATATGAGAAAACAGATAGGAAACTACTTTGTCTACTTTGGTTGTAGGAACAGTCACATAATGGAATTCTAGTGGTTGCAGGAACAAACAGTTGCCAGATTAATAACTATTGCTGAACAAAAAAGTAATAACTAAGCTAAAGGATGGAATGATCACCAAGTGGGCTCCCTTGGATGAGTATCCCTTAAGATAAACTTAGATGTAACGAACTTATAACTCCATTTTATTCATTGAAATCATGATTACAGTAGAGCAATGCAACTGTACTACTAAAAAACTAAGAATGCGAGTACAACATCATATCAATCAACCTTCTGAGAAGGAGACTCTGAGTTTTATTTATAGAAGGAAAAACTACTAACTAACTACCTAGCAAGGTGGTCAACTCCAACAGATTAGGAGGACACCACTTTATGGAAAGCATAGAAAGTGGAAAGGAGGTTATGCATGCATGGAATCTGGTCAAGCCTGTTTGCCTTAATGAAGATCTAGCATAACAATAACTCCTATATTTTCTCAACAAACTATTATGACCATTTACAAGGAAATTAAAATTCTTTGATTTGAACTAGGAATTTCCCTCCATTGAGAATCCTCCATCCATTGACCTTTGAATGATCACCTTGTTGACCTTTATGGTGAATGACCAGCTGGCATAATCTTCCTCAATTTTGTAGACTTTAATTATATCTGCATGACAACATTATCACACACAAAAATTGCATATCTATAACTATCTTAAAGTAACATTCATTAATCCACATGTAAAATTAATATAGATAGTTCACATAGCCTATTAATGTTATTTAGAAGTTACAAAGATAAACTTATGCCCAACGTCTATGGTTTTGAGGAAATAACATGAAAATGTCAACATCCAAGTATCAAAGTCTATGCCAACAACAACAAATGGATAATAAACTCTATCAAAATTGAGCCATGAATTGGACTCATCACTCCCCCCAACCTAAGGTTTTGTTGGTCCTCCAGCAGAGGAAGAGTTATTCCTTTGCTTAGTCAATACCTTGAAATCTACAACTGCCAATTGCCGCACATCAATTCTTGTAGTGATTGAATTGGGGTCCCAATAAAACCCTTGCTTGTTGTCCAACCCGTTCCATCTTTTCCTCTCTGCAGCTATATCATACCAATAATACCTAAAATTTAGCATAGGCCATATTAGGAGGTGGCTAAAAAGTTAATGGAAGCCAAAATTTCCCTTTCATCCTTCCAAGCTATATATATTTATCAACTCTTTTGCCTACTGCAACATAGTTCTGTAGAGAGTGAGGTTCAACTTGTTTTAACTCATCAGTCAGGTTGTTCCACCTCTGTGATAGATATCCCATTATAGATTTCCCTATAGTTTCTACTACCTTCTCATATTCTTTGTAAACTGCTTCTCTCTCAAGTAGGATCCTATTGCTATAGCTTGGTCGGTAAAGAAATCTATGCCATTCCCAAAAAATGTCTCCAAGATTTCTAGATTCAGCCTTGATGGGAAAGGAGTGTTGGATTCTATTTTCCTGTAAGTCCTGAACTGTTGTCTCGAACTAATTTCATTCTCTAGGACATAAATGCCCTTAATTAGATATCCCCAACATACAGCAATGGATTCCAATCATGATCATGGGACACAACACAATTATGCAAATAGAGTTCACACAACAAATTTTTCACCTCAGGAGGAGCAATCTGATAAGCTTGGAAAAATTCAAGAGGAGTCTCAAGGGAAGGATTCAAGCCTAAAATGATCCTTGATAGTTTAAAAGAAAGATTCCTCTCCTTCAAATATAAAGCATAGACTCTTGGAGGAGTCCTGCACTCTAACATCTGAGGCACTAAGGCTACTACATTGTCCACCTTTTCTTTTAAGGCAACAATTTTTGTATTCTTCTCTTCAATCTCTGCATCTTTCTTTTTAATCTCCTCCTTTAGCTTGTGTTTCTCCTTTTTCCATTCTTCTTCCCTCCTTTGCATCTCATTCCATAGGTTCATGGCTACCATGTTCCATGAAAAATTAGAGGGTCTATGTATTCCTATCAAAAAAATTCCTAGCACTGATTCTTGCTCTTCATGTGGCACCAACTGTTGGGGTTCTGATTGTTCACCTAGTTCTGGTTGTAGGGGTTCTTGCTCTTGCTGTAGGAACTCCTGATTCTCATCATACTCTTGAATCTCAACCTGTTTTGCGATGGAAACAAGCGACCAACCTTATATTTGCTGGTTCCTCAAAAATGTCATTTTCCTCAATGTTCACCTGCCCCATTGGGGCTTTTGTGTCCTCTCGTGATGTTCCTCAAGGCCTAGGGATTTCCTTCAGAGGCACACCAATGGCTGACCCAACTGGTCTTGACTTTCTAGGAGGTCTTTCATGTTTTTCTTCGGTTGCAAGAAGAACAATGCCAACCTTCTGTTTCTTAGAGCTTGGTGCTTCTTTTTCTATCGTTTTCTTTTTAGCTTTTCCCTTCCTCATTTCTACCTCTTTCTTTTGTCACCTGGTTCAAATTAGGGTTCTAAGAGGGACATCATCATTAGAGTTTGAAGAGGAAATTTCTTTGTCCAAATTTTCTATCTCAAAAGAACTAATCTTTATTGTTTTCTTAGTTGTAGGAGGGTTTACACTAGGGCTTGGATTAGAGGTTGAGACTCTAGGAGTGGCTTCAACAAAACTCACTCTCCTACTAACCCTACAAAATTGAGGTAAAACCCTAGGTCACAAATGCTCTGGTCTAAATTGATCAATATTTAAAAATTCCTCTCAAGTCATATCAGACACATCATGCAGAGACTTCTCTACTAATAATTTGATCAGACAATGGTGGGAGACAAAATTATCCCTACCTTTTTGGGTTTCAGCCGCCATGATTGAAAGAAGATGATATAACACATTTGGAACATTCATTCTTCTCCAATGCCTCATGTGATTCAAGATTTTAAAGTGTACATAATGTAGGTTCAACTAGTGGCCTTCACATGTAATGTACTTCACAATGTGAACAACTACTTTCTTCCACGACTCAGGCAGAGAGGTTCTCTTCACACCTTGCTTGTCCAAATCCAATGGAGGGTCACCGGGTTTAGAAAATTCAGCCCTAGCTGACCTTGCATCTCTGGTAGTAGAGTAATGTTCACAATCAACAGGAAACCCTATCACTTCTGCAATCCTCTCTTCAGTAGCTATTACTTCCATCCCTTTTACCATGGCCTTTCCTTCAGAAAATGTCTGTGCAAATTTTAGCGTAACTTCTTTGTTATAACTATTAAGCTTCAGGAAATAATTTAACCATCCGCAGTTTATGAACTCAGCCTGGGAAGGTGCATCCTGCAATACTACATCATGAACTGTGGGTTCATTTCTAATTAACTGACCTCCCATTGTTTCAGCTGTTTGCAATTGAACAAGCACTCTGTAAGGTTTCCCTTCTTGCAATCTTTGTCTGAAAGCCAAATTTCTCCTTCCTGCAACGCTACTAAATTCCCAATGCCAATGTCATATGAATTTTACTTTTTTGATGACATAGGATTATGACTGAGGCAATAAAGGCAGTAAGGAATAATAAATGAAGGACACAATCGAGAAAAATGGTGGCGGTTTGGTGTCATCTCACACATGCGAGCCGTCACCTCACTCTATCATTCAAATTAGCTCAATTTAAATTTTGTTGACATGGACCAACATGGATTGACACGTGGACATGTTATTCACACTTCCCCCATCCTAAATTTGAGCATGTTTTCGCACATGCGAGGTGGTAATGACGATTTAACAAGGCAGGGGATAATTACATGCTATGGAGAACATCTACATTAATGCACAATAATTAAATAAACATACTAAAAGAAAATTAAGATGTAACAAATTGATGCACATGTACCTAAATTCTTGGAATATATGTTGCAGAGAATATTGAGAAAGTATTGGTCACCGTTTAAGAAGTCAGTTGAGCAATTAATGAAAGTGGAGATGGAATGAAGTGAAGTGATGGTGGAGTGATGGAAGAGAGAGAAAGGTGGAGATGGATGGGCGGATGGGTGGATTAATGAAGAAGTGGACTCCCATAAAAGTGGAGTTCTTTATTATGAAGTGATTGCATGTGTACTTAGATCAGTCAGAAGGAGGGACACTAGGTCCGCTTCCTTCAGCTGCAGGAAGTTTAGAGGCTAGGGGCTAGTTAAATTGCTACATGAACTCTTCCTTGGATGTTGGCTTGTGATACAACCTTAAGCGGTGACCGTTGACCAGAAGTTTGAATCTGACAAGTTCAATGGTGGTGAGTTGTACAACTCCATTGGGAAATACTTCTACAACTTCGTATGGTCCCAACCATCTATTTTGCGATTTTCCTGCATTATCTTGATACCTTGAGTCATAAAGGAGTGCCTAGTCACCAGGCTAGAACTGCTTGTCCTTTATGTACTTATCATGCCATTTGATCCTTTGATTCTGCACTACCCCAGTGTGATGCAAGGTTGTCTTTCTCACCTCATCCAAATTACTCAACTGCATAATTATGTCCTTTTGTGCCTCAAAGATATCCATCCCTAAGTCTAGTGCAGTCCTATGGGTCTTATGCTCAATCTCAATGGGCATCATAACTGTCTTCCCATATAGTAATTCAAAAGGAGTGAAGCCTGTGGTTGTTTTCCAGGTGGTCCTATAGGCCCAAACAACTTCTGGTAGCCTGCTTTCCCAATGCTTCCTATGGATAGCCATTGTTTTCGTCAAAATGGCTTCAATTTCCCTATTGGTCACCTCAACTTGGCCATTGGCCTGAGGGTGATAAGGAGTAGACTTCCTATGCCTCACATTGTATTCATTAACCAGTGCTGCAACAAGGGTTGATGTAAATTGAGCCCCTTGATCAGTTACTATCTCCCTTGGAACTCCATAACGAGTGAAAATTTCCTCAAAGAAATTTTGCAACCTTATTATCTATTGCATGCTTCATTGCTTTAACTTCAACCCACTTGGTTACATAATCAGTGCAAACCAAGATATAGGATTTACCATTTGATGGAGGATCAATGGGTCCTACAAAATCCAATCCCCATTTATCAAATGGAGTGATTACTACCTGGGGGTAAAGTGGCATCTCATCAGATTTGGTTGGCCAGCCCATTCTCTAGAATCTGTCACACTTCCTTGTATATTTCCCTGCATCCTTGTGGAGTGTGGGCCAGTAATATCCTTTATTTAGAATCTTCAGTGTTGTCCTCTTGGCTGTAAAATTCCCTCCACAGGGTTCATTGTGACATGCATGCAATATATCATATGTATCATCTTCCCTCACACATCTCCTCATGACATCGTCTGGTCCAGTGTAGAACAAACATCCTATAATCCATGAGAAAGGAAAAGTCTTCTCAATGAGCACCCTTCTCTCTTTTGGAGAGAAATGAGGAGGAACTCTCCCTATGACCAGATAATTAGCTATGTCAGCATACCAGGGTGTATGCACACTGATGGAAAAAAAATGTTCATCAAGGAAAGAGTCATCAATGACTTGATTGTCCTCTGATGTAGTTAGTCTAGAAAGAAATTATGCTACAACATTTTCCTATCCTGGTTTATCAACAATGGTTATGTCAAATTCTTGCATCAACAACAACCATCTTGCTAGCCTACTTGAGATCACCGGCTTATTCATGAGGTACCTAATTGCTACATGGTCCGTGTGCACAAAGATCTGATAGCCTGTTATGTAGTGCCTGAATTTTGTAAGGGCATAGATCACTGCCAGCATTTCCCTTTCGGTCACTGTATAATTGAATTCAGCTCCTTGCAAGTTCTTTCCAACTAAATAAATATCATTTTTAATTCTTCCTTCTTTCTGTCCCAAGACTACTCATATAGCCTAGTATGATGCATCTGTATGAATATGAAAGGGAAGCTCCCAATTGGGACCTTTGAGTACATGAGCATGGGTTAAACCTGCTTTCAAATCAAAGAATTCCTTGTCACAGTCATCTGTCCATTGGAACTCAACATCTTTAGTTAGGAGATTGTACAATGGTGTTGCCATTTTACTGAAATCTTTGATGAAACACCCATAGTAGCCTGCATGTCCCAAGAAATTTCTGACATATTTTTGCTTTGCAGGTATAGGAAAATTAGTGATCACCTCAATCTTGGCAGGATCTAGTTGAATTCCTTTGCGAGAGATGTAGTGACCAAGGACTACACCTTCTTGCATCATCATGAAGCATTTCTCACTATTTAAAGACATATTATGTTATGCACATCTCTGTAAGACTCTCCTGAGATTTTCCAATGCTTCATTAAAATCAACACCATAGGTGGTAAGTTCATCCATATAAATCTCCATGCAATCATGTGAGATATTTGAAAATATGCTAATGACTTCCCTCTGAAAAGTTGTAGGTGCATTGCATAAGCCAAATGGAAGTAGTGAGTAGGCATAAGTCCCCCATGGAAAAGTAAAGGTGG
>VDFB02259407.1:0-40836 GCA_007258455.2 Sequoia sempervirens
CATTCCCAAAAAATGTCTCCAAGATTTCTAGATTCAACCTTGATGGGCAAGGAGTGTTGGATTCTATTTTTCTGTAAGTCCTGAACTGATGTCCCGAACTAATTTCATTCTCTAGGACATAAATGCCCTTAATTAGAGATCCCCAACATACAACAATGGATTCCAATCATGATCATGGGACACAACACAATTATGCAAATAGAGTTCACACAACAAATTTTTCACCTCAGGAGGAGCAATCTGATAAGCTTGGAAAAATTCAAGAGGAGTCTCAATGGAAGGATTCAAACCTAAAATGATCCTTGACAGTTTAAAAGAAAGATTCCTCTCCTTCAAATATAAAGCATAGACTCTTGGAGGAGTCCTGCACTATAACATCTGAGGCATTAAGGCTACTACATTGTCCACCTTTTCTTTTAAGGCAACAATTTTTGTATTCTTCTCTTCAATCTCTGCATCTTTCTTTTTAATCTCCTCCTTTAGCTTGTGTTTCTCCTTTTTCCATTCTTCTTCCCTCCTTTGCATCTCATTCCATAGGTTCATGGCTACCATGTTCCATGAAAAATCAGAGGGTCTATGTATTCCTATCAAAAAAATTCCTAGCACTGATTCTTGCTCTTCATGTGGCACCAACTGTTGGGGTTCTGATTGTTCACCTAGTTCTGGTTGTAGGGGTTCTTGCTCTTGCTGTAGGAACTCCTGATTCTCATCATACTCTTGAATCTCAACCTATTCTATGATGGAAACAAGCGACCAACCTTATATTTGCTTGTTCCTCAAAAATGTCATTTTCCTCAATGTTCACCTGCCCCATTGGGGCTTTTGTGTCCTCTCGTGATGTTCCTCAAGGCCTAGGGATTTCCTTCAGAGGCACACCAACGGCTGACCCAATTGGTCTTGATTTTCTAGGAGGGCTTTCATGTTTTTCTTCGGTTGCAAGAAGAATAGTGCCAACCTTCTGTTTCTTAGAGCTTGGTGCTTCTTTTTCTATCGTTTTCTTTTTAGCTTTTCCCTTCCTCATTTCTACCTCTTTCTTTTGTGCCCTGGTTCGAATTAGGGTTCTAAGAGGGACATCATCATTAGAGTTTGAACAGGAAATTTCTTTGTCTAAATTTTCTATCTCAAAAGAACTAATCTCTATTGTTTTCTTAGTTGTAGGAGGTTTTACACTAGGGCTTGGACTAGAGGTTGAGACTCTAGGAGTGGCTTCAACAAAACTCACTCTCCTACTAACCCTACAAAGTTGAGGTAAAACCCTAGGTCACAAATGCTCTGGTCTAAATTGATCAATATTTAAAAATTCCTCTCAAGTCATATCAGACACATCATGCAGAGACTTCTCTACTAATAATTTGATCAGACAATGGTGGGAGACAAAATTATCCCTACCTTTTTGGGTTTCAGCCGCCATGATTGAAAGAAGATGATATAACACATTTGGCACATTCATTCTTCTCCAATGCCTCATGTGATTCAAGATTTTAAAGTGTACATAATGTAGGTTCGACTAGTGGCCTTCACATGTAATGTACTTCACAATGTGAACAACTACTTGCTTCCACGGCTCAGGTAGAGAGGTTCTCTTCACACCTTGCTTGTCCACATCCAATGGAGGGTCACCGGGTTTAGTAAATTCAGCCCTAGCTAACCTTGCATCTCTGGTAGCAAAGTAATGTTCACAATCAACAGGCAACCCTATCACTTCTGCAATCCTCTCTTCAGTAGCTATTACTTCCATCCCTTTTACCATGGCCTTTCCTTTAGAAAATGTATGTGCAAATTTCAGCGTAACTTCTTTGTTATAACTATTAAGCTTCAGGAAATAATCTAACCATCTGCAGTTTATGAACTCAGCCTGGGAAGGTGCATCCTACAATACTACATCATGAACCGTGGGTTCATTTCTAATTAACTGACCTCCCATTGTTTCAGCTGTTTGCAATTAAACAAGCACTCTATAAGGTTTCCCTTCTTGCAATCTTTGTCTGAAAGCCAAATTTCTCCTTCCTGCAACGCTACTAAATTCCCAATGCCAATGTCATCTAGATTTTACCTTTTTGATGACATAGGATTATGACTGAGGCAATAAAGGCAGTAAGGAATAATAAATGAAGGACACAATCGAGAAAAATGGTGGCAGTTTGGTGTCATCTCACACATGCGAGCCGTCACCTCACTCTATCATTCAAATTAGCTCAACTTAAATTTTGTTGACATGGACCAACATGGATTGACACGTGGACATGTTATTCACACTTCCCCCAACCTAAATTTGAGCATGTTTTCGCACATGCGAGGTGGTAATGACGATTTAACAAGGCAGGGGATAATTACATGCTATGGAGAACATCTACATTAATGCACAATAATTAAATAAACATACTAAAAGAAAATTAAGATGTAACAAATTGATGCACATGTACCTAAATTCTTGGAATATCTGTTGCAGAGAATATTGAGAAAGTATTGGTCACTGTTTAAGAAGTCAGTTGAGCAATTAATGAAAGTGGAGATGGAATGAAGTGAAGTGATGGTGGAGTGATGGAAGAGAGAGAAAGGTGGAGATGGATGGGCGGATGGGTGGATTAATGAAGAAGTGGACTCCCATAAAAGTGGAGGTCTTTATTATGAAGTGATTGCATGTGTACTTAGATCAGTCAGAAGGAGGGACACTAGGTCCGCTTCCTTCAGTTGCAGGAAGTTTAGAGGCTAGGGGCTAGTTAAATTGTTGCATGAACTCTTCCTTGGATGTTGGCTTGTGATACAACCTTAAGCGGTGACCGTTGACCAGAAGTTTGAATCTGACAAGTTCAATGGTGGTGAGTTGTACAACTCCATTGGGAAATACTTCTACAACTTCGTATGGTCCCAACCATCTATTTTGCGATTTTCCTGCATTATCTTGATACCTTGAGTCATAAAGGAGTGCCTAGTCACCAGGCTAGAACTGCTTGTCCTTTATGTACTTATCATGCCATTTGATCCTTTGATTCTGCACTACCCCAGTGTGATGCAAGGTTGTCTTTCTCACCTCATCCAAATTACTCAACTGCATAATTATGTCCTTTTGTGCCTCAAAGATATCCATCCCTAAGTCTAGTGCAGTCCTATGAGTCTTATGCTCAATCTCAATGGGCATCATAACTGTCTTCCCATATAGTAATTCAAAAGGAGTGAAGCCTGTGGTTGTTTTCCAGGTGGTCCTATAGGCCCAAACAACTTCTGGTAGCCTGCTTTCCCAATGCTTCCTATGGATAGCCATTGTTTTCGTCAAAATGGCTTCGATTTCCCTATTGATCACCTCAACTTGGCCATTGGCCTGAGGGTGATAAGGAGTAGACTTCCTATGCCTCACATTGTATTCATTAACTAGTGCTGCAACAAGGGTTGATGTAAATTGAGCCCTTTGATCAGTTACTATCTCCCTTGGAACTCCATAACGAGTGAAAATTTCCTCATAAAGAAATTTTGCAACCTTATTATCTATTGCATGCTTCATTGCTTTAACTTCAACCCACTTGGTTACATAATCAGTGCAAACCAAGATATAGGATTTACCATTTGATGGAGGATCAATGGGTCCTACAAAATCCAATCCCCATTTATCAAATGGAGTGATTACTACCTGGGGGTAAAGTGGCATCTCATCAGATTTGGTTGGCCAGCCCATTCTCTAGAATCTGTCACACTTCCTTGTATATTTCCCTACATCCTTGTGGAGTGTGGGCCAGTAATATCCTTTGTTTAGAATCTTCAGTGTTGTCCTCTTGGCTGTAAAATTCCCTCCACAGGGTTCATTGTGACATGCATGCAATATATCATATGTCTCATCTTCCCTCACACATCTCCTCATGACATGGTCTGGTCCAGTGTAGAACAAACATCCTATAATCCACGAGAAAGGAAAAGTCTTCTCAATGAGCACCCTTCTCTCTTTTGGAGAGAAATGAGGAGGAACTCTCCCTATGACCAGATAATTAGCTATGTCAGCATACCAGGGTGTATGCACACTGATGGAAAAAAAATGTTCATCAAGGAAAGAGTCATCAATGACTTGATTGTCCTCTGATGTAGTCAGTCTAGAAAGAAATTATGCTACAACATTTTCCTTTCCTGGTTTATCAACAATGGTTATGTCAAATTCTTGCATCAACAACAACCATCTTGCTAGCCTACTTGAGATCAGCGGCTTATTCATGAGGTACCTAATTGCTACATGGTCCGTGTGCACAAAGATCTGATAGCCTGTTATGTAGTGCCTGAATTTTGTAAGGGCATAGATCACTGCCAGCATTTCCCTTTCGGTCACTTTATAATTGAATTTAGCTCCTTGCAAGTTCTTTCCAACTAAATAAATATCATTTTTAATTCTTCCTTCTTTCTGTCCCAAGACTACTCCTATAGCATAGTCTGATGCATCTGTATGAATATGAAAGGGAAGCTCCCAATTGGGACCTTTGAGTACATGAGCATGGGTTAAACCTGCTTTCAAATTAGAGAATTCCCTGTCACAGTCATCTGTCCATTGGAACTCAACATCTTTAGTTAGGAGATTGTACAATGGTGTTGCCATTTTACTGAAATCTTTGATGAAACACCCATAGTAGCCTGCATGTCCCAAGAAATTTCTGACATATTTTTGCTTTGCAGGTATAGGAAAATTAGTGATCACCTCAATCTTGGCAGGATCTAGTTGAATTCCTTTGTGAGAGATGTAGTGACCAAGGACTACACCTTCTTGCATCATCATGAAGCATTTCTCACTATTTAAAGACAGATTATGTTCTGCACATCTCTGTAAGACTCTCCTGAGATTTTCCAATGCTTCATTAAAATCAACACCATAGGTGGTAAGTTCATCCATATAAATCTCCATGCAATCATGTGAGATATTTGAAAATATGCTAATGACTTCCCTCTGAAAAGTTGTAGGTGCATTGCATAAGCCAAATGGAAGTAGTGAGTAGGCATAAGTCCCCCATGGAAAAGTAAAGGTGGTCTTCTCTTGATCCTCGGGTGCAATTTGTATCTGGTTATAGCTACTGAATCCATCTAGAAAAGAGAAATACTGCTTGCCTGCAACAGAATCCAATACTTGATCTATGAAAGGAAGGGGAAAATAATCCTTTTTAGTGGTAGAGTTGAACTCCCTGTAGTTGACACAAACTATCCATTTCCATCCCTTCTTGGGCACAATCACCAATGGGGACACCCACTGGCTATTTGAAATAGGGTAAATAAATCTTGCATCTAGCAATTTCTGTAGTTCCCCTTTTACAATTTCCCTCAATATAGGGTTAATTCTTCTTTGTGGTTGTTTCACTGGTGTGCAATCATCTCTGATGTATATCCTATGAGTGCAGAGTTTGGGGTCTAACCCCTTCATATCATGGTAGTCCCATGCAAATGCATGCCGGTGGGTCCTCAACAAGTTTGTTAAAGCCAGTTGTTGCTCTTGACTCAATTTGTTGTTAATATTCAGGTATTTTTCTTTTGACACTTGCACTTGTGTAGTTAACTCTATCATAATTGTTTCACTAATACTTGGTACCTTAGGTTCATGTGGCAACAATGTATGAAACATATCAGTTGTTGCAGGAGGTTTAGCTGCAGGAAGAGCGGGCAGAAGGGTCTTCACTGGACCAGCAGAACCAGATGCATGAGAGGATGATGCTTCCTGCACCTCACAATGGTTCTAAATTATGTTAGACAATACTTCATCTTCTTCTTGAAGCGGCATGAAAGAAATTTTTCCTAACATCATAAGTTGTGCCACAAAACTAACTTCCTCGGCCTCTTCACAAACATGTGGCCATATGGGGTTATCCATATCATGGGATGGTTGAGTAGGAGGGTAGAGAACAAGATTTTTGGTGCTCTTCCCATTAGAAATGGTCATGTCTCTTGACTGACATCCAATATAGGCATCTATTGTTGCTAATCATGGCCTTCCAAGAATAATGGGATACTCACCTAGTGTAGCCTTAGGAGGAAGAATCATGAAATCTACTGGGTACTCCCAAGAGTCTAGATTTACCACAAGATCCTCTACTATACCATCAGGTTTAACAGTGGAACTATCAGCAAGCTGCAGGACAATAGGAGTAGGTCTCATGCTTGCAACGTTTAGTTGTTGTAGGATATCCTTAGTCATCACATTTATTGCTGCTCCCAAATCAATTAGAGCATTCTTTATTTGGATTCCATTTATAACAACTCCTACCACAGGACTACCTAGGTCATTGTATTTGGGAACAATCACTTTCCCAAGCATGATGTTAGCTAGCTGTCCCAACACATGAACCGTAGTGGGGTCTTTCTTTTTCCTACCTGGCTTCTTGAGGCATGCTTCCTTAATTGCTTTTCCATATATGGGAAATTATTTTATGGCTTGAAATAGAGGTATCTTGACACATATATGTTTCAGCTGATCTAAAATGTCAAAGGTTGTTTCCTCCTCTTCCTTTTGTTTAATAATTTCCAACCTCTGAGGAAATGGCGGTTCTTGTTCAGTCTGCTGAACTGGGGCTGGTTCAATATTTTTAGGTACACTTGGATGAATGGGGACATTCAGAGGTTCCTCTTCTTCCACAGGAAGCTCAGTGATGATAGGTGTGGAAGGAGCTGGAAAAGTAGTTCTTGAATGCAAGTGGATGTCACTTACACTCACATCATATGCAGGGAATTGATTTGAATCAGTAGAATAAACTGGTTGTTGTTGTGGTTTGTTATTTGGGTTAGGTGTGGGATAAGCTGGTAGCTAAGTAGGTCTAGGCGTGTTTGAACTTGAACTAGTAGGAGGGGGCATTATAGCAGGTTGTTGGGACTGAGAAGGTGGTTGCATGTAACCGGTTGTCTGGTTTGGCTATTGCTATCCTCCCCTCCATTGAGATGTTTGCTACTAGTTTCCTGGAGGTGGCTGCCAATTTCCTTGAAACTGTTGTCAATTCCTCTGAGGTTGTTGCCACTAGGGTGGAGATTTTTGGTGATTGGGCCAGATATTTGAAGGGTTATTCCAAGGTTGTGGTGGATATCCTCCATAATTGGATGGATATGGGGGTTTCCATTGGTTACCAAATGAATAAGAATTGAAATATGGCCCAACAAAAGATAATGGATTTGGTGGCATACCTTGTCTTGGAGCCCATGGCCTCCTTTGTGCAATATAGTATACTTGATCATCTTCACCCTGGATTGGCTTGAACTCAGGTGAGATCTGCTTAGTATCAATGTTAGCTACCATCTTGCATCTGCAATCCTTCTTTTGTCTACAGTGAGGGAAATATTCTACCAACATTGCCTCTGCCTCCTCATGTTTCTTTTTAGCTTGAAGTGTATCCAACTAAATAGCTAGATTGTTTATGATGTCTTGCTTGAAGTCTGCCAAAAAATGAGTAATCTCCATCCTTGAAACTCCACTGGTGGATGACTTACCCACAGAGGATTCGTGAGCTCTCTCTTTCTTTGAAGCTACCCTAGAATAGTTCTGACATAGCTTATTAATATCTTCCCAAGGATCTTGGGTGATATCTCCTCCTCCCATCAGGTCTAAAGCCTTAACGTAGCTCTCATTAATTCCTCTCAAGAAGAGAAGCTTTTGGGATGCTTCATTGAGTGTATGATGTGGAGATTTCTGCAAGAAAAATGTAAACCTTGAAATGTAATCCTCCAAACTCTCATCTTCCTTTTGTTGCATCCTAAAGAAGTCATCTCCTCTCATGTCATTGCCCCTGCAATATTCCTTGTACTTCTCAAGGAAATTTGTCTTCATGTCATCCCATGTCTCCACAGTATTTCTTCCTAGGCTCATAAACCATCTTAATGCAACCTCTTTCAAGGTGGTAGGAAACAACCTAAGCCTATGAGAATTAGTGGTATAGTCATAGCTTCTGCAAAGGATATCAAACTCAAACAAGAAGGTATCAGGGTCTTCTATGAAAAGTCCATAGAACTTAGGAAGGACTGAAGTAGGGATATTTTTGAGGTTTTCAACTTCATTCTGATGAGCAATGTGGAATGGAAAATCTTGCTGGTTGGGTCTATTTCTATTTGCATCACCCATGCCTACCTGATGGAGTTCCAAAGCAAATGGATTCTCAATTAGATTTTGATCTTCAGAGGAAGTTTCAGAATTGGTTAAATTGGGAAATGCATCAGCAAAAGGGTGTGGCTCTTCTTCTTCTTCGTCTCCTGGCATATTTGGAAGCTCTTCTAGCTGAAATGGATCATGATCATTAGGAAGGAATCTCCCATAAGCATCTCTTCTCCTTCCTTTATGCATGCGGTATCAACTCAACATCAACCAACTCACACAAAGAATTGGTGAAAGAATAGGGGGTCATTGCTTCCTAAATGAGGGGTATACTAAGAACAAACTTTCAGAAATAATTATAGCAAGAAAGAAACTACCAATGACTCCAAAGAACTTCCTAGTTTGACACCATCCCCGACAATGACGCCAAAAATGTTGGCCTCCTACAATGACTTAACAACTAAGCCCTTAAAGTTGTGATTCAGAGATTGGACATCTAATCTGAATAGTTATCTTAATCATTATGAAGGTTCATTTAATTTTCAACCTAGGGACGTAGAATTGAAATGGGTTAGCACAATATGTGCACTAGGAATCCATAGTAGCCATATTCATCCTATAGCTTAAGAAAGACATGATGCTAAAAGTAAATTGCTTACAAAGAAGTAACATAAGTACTAAACATCAACCAAAAAATATACTAAATTGAAGTGCATGACATAAATTAAAATCTAGGCAAAAAGACATGAAACTACTCTGTCTGCTTTGGCTGTAGGAACAGTCACATAATGGAATTCTAGTGGCTGCAGGAACAAACAGTTGCCAGATTCATAACTATTGTTGAACAAAAAAATAATAACTAAGCTAAAGGATGGAATTCTCACCAAGTGGGACCCCTTGGATGAGTATCCCTTAAGATAAACTCAGATGCAACGAACTTATAACTTCATTTTATTCATTGAAAGCATGATTACAATAGAGCAATGTAACTGTATTATTGAAAAACTAAGAATGTGAGTACAACATTAGATCAATCAACCTTTTGAGAAGGAGCATCTAAGTTTTATTTATAGAAGGAAAAACTACTAACTAACTACCTAGCAAGGCGTTCAACTCCAACAGATTAGGACACCACTTTATGGAAAGCATAGAAAGTGGAAAGGAGGTTATGCATGTGTGGAATCTGGTCAAGCCTGTTTGCCTTAACGCAAATCTAGCATAAAAATAACTCCTATATTCACTCAACAAATTATTATGACCATTTACAAGGCAGTTACAATTCTTCGATTTGAACTAGGAATTTCCCTCCGTTGAGAATCTTCCCTCCATTGACCTTTAAATGATCACCTTGTTGACCTTTATGGTGAATGACTAGTTGGTATAATCTTCCTCAATTTTGTAGGCTCTAATTATGTCTGCATGACAACATTAGCACTCACAACAATTGCATATCTATAACTATCTTAAAGTAACATTCATTAATCCACATGTAAAATTAACATAGATAGTTCACATAGAATGTTAATGTCATTTAGAAGTCACAAAGATAAATTTATGCCCAATGTCTATGGTTTTGAGGAAATAACATGAAAATGTCAACATCCAAGTATCAAAGTCTATGACAACAACAACAAATGGATAATAAACTCTATCAAAATTGAGCCATAAATTGGACTCATCAGGCATATGCAACAACCTTTGCATGGGATTATAGTAACATGAAAGGCATTGGTCTTGCCTTATGCATGCACAAAATTTACATCAATGATGGCTATAGACCCATAAGGCAGCCACAAAGACACATGAATCCAGCTTTCAGAGAGATTGTGAAAGCCTAACTGCAAAAGCTTTTGAATGTAGGATTCATATACCCTATATTAGACAGTGAATGGGTTTCACCATTGGTCATGTAGTTCCAAAGAAGGGTGGTAAATGGAGAGTCTATGTTGACTACAGGGAACTAAATACTGCCACAAGGAAGGATCACTTCCCATTACCATTCATTGACCAAGTTCTTGATTCTTTGGTAGGGAAGAAATATTTCTCATTTCTTGATGGTTTCAGTGGTTATAACCAAATTAAGATTGCACTTGAAGATCAAGATAAAACCACATTTACCTGTCCCTGGAGTACCTATGCATATTTTGTTTTAACTTTTGGTTTGTGCAATGCTCTAGCCACATTTCAGAGAACAATGCTTAGTATATTTTCTGATTTTGCACATGATAAGATGGAGATTTACATGGATGATTTCACCACATATGGTGAAACATTTGATGAGGCTTTGCAAAATTTAGAAATAGTCTTGAAGAGATGCAATGAAAATAATTTATCATTGAGCAATGAGAAATGTTTTATGATGATGACAAAAGGCATTATCTTGGGACATTTTATTTCTAGTGCAGGGATACAAGTTGACCACAAGAAGATTGAGATTATATCTACACTGCCTATCCCTCAGAAACAAAAAGATGTGAGAAGTTTTTTGGGACATGCAGGTTATTACAAGAGATTCATTCAAGATTACAAAAAAATAGTTGCCCCTTTGTTTACTTTTTTGAAAAAGGATATTGAGTTTGTGTGGACTCTAGACTGTCAACATTCCTTTGAAAAGTTAAAGGAAGCTTTGACTAATGCACTAGTTTTAAGAGGTCCAAATTGGACATTGCCATTTCACATTCATACTGATGAATCAAACTTTGCTATTGGATCATTCCTAGGACATAAAGAGGGGAATAACGAGTATGCCATATACTATATTAGCAAAAACCTACAAGGAGAAAAAATAAACTATACTATGACTGAGAAAGAAATGCTTGATGTTGTCTATGCCATTAACAAGTTCAGACACTACATTACTGGCTATCAAGTATTCATACACAAAGATCATACAAAAATTAGATACTTGATGAATAAGCCAGTAGTAGGTGGAAGAATTTGTTGAGAAATGTGACTCAAATTTATTGGCTTGATCGATTTCCTGGAGCAGTTGTGTTTTCCTCCTTCATTGGCCTGAGTTAAGTTGCTAGTTTTCAAGTTTTTCTAACTGAAGTCGCAAGGTTCTAAAGTTTCATTACCTCCCAACTTAGCGACTGTGAAGCAAAAGTTAATCCCTTTTTTGTTGGTGTGTCATGGGTTTTGCGAACTTCACAACCTCCAACTTGAGGTTTGGAAGTTCGAGTTTTGAGCGACAGAGAGATCCCTTTGTTGATGGCATATCGCAGGTTTTGAGAACTTCACAACCTCCGACATGAGGTTTGGAAGTTCAAGTTTTGGGTGACAAGGTGATCCTTGTGCTTTCAGCGAGTCGCAGGTTCTAGGAACTTCACAACCTCCGACATGGGGTTTTGAAGTTCAACTTTTCAGCGATTTGGCGACTTGGATGCCAATGGATGTGAGGACCACTTGGGACTTGATAAGGATGGTGGATCATGACGAAGGCCGACAGGTGGCGATGACGTGGAGGACAGATGGCATGTGGGCCCATGTGCTTGGTGAACTTCGGTGAGACAGTAATGAATGTCTTTTTGACTGAGCGGCATGGTGTTGGTGGATAACCCTAAGTTCAATGATGGAGATTTGTCCAACTACTTATACAATGGCCAAAAATGCTAGATGATGGCGTGTGGCTCAAGGTGTAACCCTAAAGGGGTGTGGTAGTTGAACAGTCTGAGTGAGAGAGAAAGACAATCTCAAAGCGGCGGTAACTAGAGGGGCTGAGAGGCTAGGTAGTCGAGACATAGATGATTCTTGCAGAAGGTGAAGGCTAAGCGACTTTGCGACAGAGAGGCCGAGAGGCCAGTGGTTGAGCCATGTGGCTGTGTAGCCGAATGAGATGTCTCTCACTGAGGGAGGTGGTCGCGGTGGGTTATGCTGCCGAATTTTCTCTAGAATGGAACAAGATGTAAACTCTATAAAGGTCGTGAGCCTGATATTGTATTTGTAACTATAATTTGTTGCTAAATAATACAA
The DNA here is from genome assembly GCA_007258455.2 of Sequoia sempervirens. Lineage (NCBI taxonomy): Eukaryota > Viridiplantae > Streptophyta > Pinopsida > Cupressales > Cupressaceae > Sequoia > Sequoia sempervirens. Next base: position 12,005 of record VDFB02259407.1, read on the forward strand.
TTGCGATCTGGGATTTTGGAGGGTGGGGTTTTTTACCCGAAAAGGGTTTTCCCCACGTATATCTATGTGTTCATGTCTTCTATTTCATCTTTCATGGTTGTTGGTTCTGTTTGTTGAATCTGTTAATGGTGTTGTTGAAACTGGTTAAGCATGATTTTCTCTCAAAAGGATCAATGTGGGAAATGAACTATGTTTGATTCCACTTTATGGCATAGCAGTACATGTCTTCTACTGAAGGCACTATTGATCTAAAATGTTTCTTTCTAAGATGCCTTACCATTTTCTCCTGACAGACTTGTGAGGTGGTTATTGTTAATGCAAGAATTTGGCATAACCATAGTTGATAAACCAAGAAAAGATAATGTGGTTGTTGATTTTCTATCTAGATTGCCAACAAAATCTGAAGGAGTGGTTGATGATTCTTTTCCTGATGAGCATTTATTTGGTCGAAGTATACATAATCCATGGTATGCTGATATAGCTAGCTACTTGGTAACATGGCAGATTCCAGCTTACTTCTCTCCAAGGGAGAAAAGATAGTTAGTTCACAAATGCTTCCCTTATTCTTGTATTTCTGGATTTTTATTCTACACTGGCCCAAATAACATTATGAGAAGATGTATTAAGGAGGATGAAGTGTTTGATATATTGAACGCCTGCCATGATGAACCTTGTGGTGGAAATTTTGCAACTAAGAGGACATCTTTTAAAATCTTAACAACAGGATATTACTGGCCAACCCTTCACAAAGATTATGTTAAGTATACTAAAAGTTGTGATAGATGGCAGAGAATGGGGAGACCTACAAGAAGTGACGAAATGCCTTTGCAGCCCCAACTAGCACTAGCTCTTTTTGACAAATGGGGGCTATATTTTATTGGCCCTATATCTCCCACTTCAAATAACAAAGAATATATACTAGTATGTACTGACTACTTAACCAAATGGGTAGAGGTAAAAGTATTGCAGTTTTCCAAAGATGGCAATGTTGCAAAATTCTTATATGAGGAAATCTTCACTAGGTATGGTGTTCCCAGGGAGATAGTGACTGATCAAGGACCACAATTCCCATCAAACCTCATAGCCCAGCTGGTGAAGGAGTATCAAATCAGGCACAAGAAATCTACCCCATATCATCCTCAAGAAAACGGTCAAGTAGAAGTTACAAACAGGGACATTGAGAACATATTGACAAAAATAGTGCAACTTCATAGAAGAGATTGGGTATCCAGATTACTAGAAGTTTTTTGGGCATACAAAACTACATGGAAGACAACTACAGGGTTTACCCCTTGTGAGTTGGTTTATAGAAAAACAATAGTGTTGCCTATAAAGTTTGAATACAAAACCTTACACACAACAGTTGATTTAGGGATGGACTTACCAAAATATCAGAAAGAAAGGTTGCAACATTTGAATGCCCTTGATGAAATCAGATTGCAAGCATTGCACCACACAGAGGTTGTTCAGAAACAACAGATTAAATGGCATGATCAATATATTAAGACTAAAGAATTTACTATAGGAGACTGGGCACTTTTGTATGATTCAAGGTACAAATATTTTCCAAGAAAATTACAGTCACGCTGGCTAGGACCCTATGAAATACAAGTATTTCCTAATAGTGTGGTGCAACTACAAACTATTGATGAGGTCAAATGTTCACTCCTGGTTAATGGCCATCGACTCAAGTTGTACAAGAAACCACTTGAACACGATGATTTCATCATATCTCTAATGGATGAGTATGGTGCACACAGTTCTACTAACACATGATCTAAGACACAGGATGATGTTCCAACAGGAAGTGAATTACCCAACACGTCTAGTAATATAGAGGCCAAGTTACACAACTCCACCTTTGAGATTACCCAGCCTAATTTCCCATACTTTAAATCACATGCACACATAGCACAATATCTATAATGAACATGTTTTGACTCCAAAGGGACCTTTTTTAGATGGGACCTAACATGCACCTTTTAGTAGGGCCCTGTGCTTGGAGTACCCGTAGCAACACCTGTTGGCTGCATGCTACAATCACTTGGCAGATTTAAATTTATTTTCCCACAAAATCTATTAAAGCTCACATGTGTCATTTACTTCCTAGTAAAGCACACGTCGCCAGTACAACTACCACTTTTCATCAACTCCTATACAATCAATGCACATCACATCACTTGTACACCATGATACATGCCCTTTTAGTTCATAAATGTGTCGAGCATTACTTTCCATTACACATGTATGATAGGTAAATTCACATGATTAAAGATAGCTTTCTTTTTGTATTCATTAATATTCCTTGTTTAAATTATGCATGCGAACTATATTACCATTATTTTCCATCATTATCCTAACTCCCAAACCTAGTTATGCATGAAGTATGATCACTTCAATTAAAGTTGAGGGGATGGGTATGATTTTCATCATAATTTTTTATTTCCACCACCCAAGTTTGTCAAACTGCATTATATGCCATCCTTTTAAGACTAGAAAAACTTCTCTATGTTTCTAATAAATGTGATTCTTGCCCTAAGATAAGCTAAGGTATAGAAATTTGGATACTCGAATGTACTAGAAGATAAGGGATTGTGAGTATTGGGTACAAAGAAGGCATTTAGAGAAGCAACCGAATTCAAGGGTTTTTAAGGTGGTGGAGTTGAAATTTGTAGAATTTGAACTTTTTGAGGTTACAGAAGCATCGGGATAATGGGAGGTGATGTAATACGGAGGGAACCATATGCTCATAAAGAGATATTAGAGGATACAATGGTTCTACCTCTATTCACTAGAGTAGGATGGATGTACTATTTCTTGAAGCTGACAGAGTACGATAATGAAATGGCGAGAGATTTTATAGCCACATTGAAATATGATGAAGCAACAGTAAAAGGGTTGGTGGTGGATGGCTCAGAAATGGAAATTTCTCAAGTCATAGGATTACCTCGTACAGGCTCTGAATACCCAACTCGTGCAGATGTGGTAACAACGAGGGAGAATTCTGTGAACGGGGAAAAATTTTGGATTCGATGTCACAAGGTACTAAGAGGCTTTCCCTTCCATTCTTTTGGGGAAAATGTGTTGCTTATATTATCAAATACCTTACTTGTGATGGCTGCCATAATATTTTATATACTGTGCATTTCATGTTGTTGAACCATTTACGACATCACAAACTAGTCAATGTACCCAATTTTTTGTATAACATGTTGAAAAGAATGGCCTCTGAATATCAGAGGAAACAAACAGACACTACATTGTCTCATCATTGCTTGATAACCCTACTAATTAAGAGAAGTTTGAGAATTCAACATCCAAAGGTTAATTGGGATGATTTTAAAAATTGCAAAGAAATCACTGAGTTGCTTGAGGCCCCTGAAGCAAAATATGAACCTCTACCTGAGCCTGAACTAGAAGTTGACCCTAAGCAAGATGAACCTGAGAGAGAAGATTCTCCTGTTACACCATTTGCTTCGCCTATTTGCAGCCAAAGTGGGATCAGGAAACATGATATGCCAGTTGCAGTAACAAAGGAAACCTCATCCTCTAAAAACCCTAGAGCTAGAAGAAGTACTGCATCAACGTCCTCAAAATTGAAAAAGAAGAGAAAAGGAGTTGAAAAGCAGGAGAATGTTGTAAGGGAAGAGGATGCAAGAAGGAAAGGGGGGAGTAAAAGAGGAAAGGAGAGTAAAGTTACATGGGAAACCGTTACTCCCCGACACTCAGGAAGGCTGAAGAGATAGATAATTGAGAAGAGAGACATGGAGGAACAATTACAGGAAGGATAGGTCGAGGAACAACAACATCATGATCCACTGATGGTAGACACAGACACAGATAGGGAAAGAACTGTCCCTGAAAATATTTATGTTGAAAATGTTGATCTACCTATTAGAAAAAGAAGGTATGTATCTTCCTCCTCTGATTCTGACTCAAAGGATATTTTTATTGCCAAGAAGACCAGGAGAGCAGTTCCCAGTGGCTCTATTAGAGAAGTTTTTGATATTACAGGATATGACAGTGATGGTTTGAATTTTGAAGGAGAAAAGGAATTGCTAGAGGATAGAAACATAAGGAAGGGGCTTCAAGAAGCTCTTGACAAGATAAAGCAATTGGAAGAACAGGTGAAAGAATATGAGCAGAAAGACAAAGAAAAGGAAATGAGAATCAAAGAGCTAGAAGAGATAATACAAACCTATGGCCATGGAAATAAATTGGACCTACTGGCACAGATGGCCGAAGGTAAAATGTGAACTGAGGAGAACGTAGCATTAGATCTACAACCCCCTGTTGAAAAAACACCAACCTACCATACTAATTTGTCTTTAGGCTTTGAATTGATGAAAATTACTACCCAATTTAGGCAGGAAAAAGAAAACTAGGGAAAAGAAAAACAAATCTTGAATACATCATTAGAAACCAAGAATTTGGAATTGAGACTGGAGGAGAAAATTAACAGAAGTGGTCGATAGAGCTATTCAAATTGTTGAATGTATACCTCCATCTAGAGTATATGCATTATTCTTAAAAGAAAAATTTCTCATTTTCAATTCAATAAATTTATTAATGACCAACCCTTTGCTTTGAATAAGAGACACAGTTTTCTCAGTTTCTTCAACAAAGTCAATTTAGAGGAGAAAGACCAGTTATGTGAATATTATTTGCATAATTATGTGATGGAAGAAGATATTGAATGGAATCCCTTGATTTATGTTGGGGATTTGCAAGTAAGAGCCCTCACATCTTATTTCAGAAATGAACAGCTTCGTGGAGAATTAATGGAGAAATATGAAGAATAGGAGAAAACAATGGAACTGCAATTTAGAAAAGAAGCAATGAATCTTGATAGAGTCATTACTCAATTGTAACACTCCTTTCTCATAGGGGACCAAGAAAGATAATTATAGACTTGAGACTCAGGGATTATAGAAGGATTCAACAATTGGCAGTGACCACTCTTCAAAACTGCCTAGACATGTGGAAACTAGATGGAACAGTCTGACTCCAAAATTAAAGAGGAAGGAGCCTCACTCCTTCCACAATTTTATGAAAATTTTGAGAGGTTATGCAAGTATATTGAGGTCTCAGGAATAAGAGGATTGGAGTGGCTTCCATTGACTTACCACCCTCCTATCCTACTTCATCCAGTACCACATTGGACTGGAGAAAGTAATGATCAGGACAGGAATGCAAAATCAAACAAGATGAATAGGCTTGCATGCTATAATGGTTTCTACCTCAAACAAGGACAGGAAGTCAACACAGTCATGGATCTCAAGTAGATCACTTTGTATTACAATCTTTTTCCCTAGGTGATTTAGTTTGGTATTTTTTCTTGAGGACAAGCAAAATGACAAGTTGGGGGGAATGATGGGTCTAGTTATTAGTATATTTTTATTGCTTTTCATATACTTTTAAGACACTTAACATATGTTTCTAAAGTACCTTTTAGACAATACTTCCATAATATGTTATCCTTTCATGCATACCTTGCAACCTTGAACACAGTTTGTGGAAATGAAATATGGTGAAAATATTCGTAGTATTGCATGGTTTAAATATGAATATGAATGGAATGTTGTGATTTAATTATGGTGGTTAGTTGCATATGTATGTTGTATGGATTAATCTCTCTGCATCGCAGCACGTGGTAACAAGAATGGAGTATTTGTAGCAATTACCAAAGCAACAAAACATGGAATTAATGAAGTTCAAGCCACCTAAAGTGCAAGAAGCTGTGGAGTTGAGTGTGGTCATTATGGAAGGAATAAATGCTGGAAAGATACTTTTTCTAGAATTTTGGACATTTGCTTATGTGTTTCACATGCAAGTTGTTCTTATTTTAATAGGTCTCTTTTTTCCTTTTTAATTAGATGAATAAGTCAATCTTAATTTCACATCCTTGTATCTAGGAGTGGGATTTATGATTGCAGTTAGTTAGTTAGTGATTTGAATAAGACTCTCCCCATTTTGTATAAAGTCAGGGGATGAGTTCATAGTTCAGTTAGTTGATTGTTACAAGTTATTATCAATTAGTATTTTTTCCATTTTTCTAGTTATCCAAAAAAATGTTAAAATGACATTATGAAATAAAATCTACAAGAAGTATTTTGTTTAAATATTTGGTGTTTTGCAATGAATGGAGTTGTATGTTGCATGGATGTGTAAGAATCTGAGTTAGAATTGGCTTTAAGTTAAGTGAGACAGTCTTCTAAGCTGGCTACTCAGGTATTGTTCTTCACTTCATCTATCCATTTGTTTATTTATGCATTTCCATTAATTCTATTTTCATTATTTTACATGTGCTTTGCAAAGTAGAACAGTTTATGGTTAGTTACAGTAGTTGTTATTTATGAACATAAGCGTAATTGATAAATCATAATACTCTAGAGATTAGGATTGGTTATTTTGTCATTTTAAATAGTTTTAGATTAATTTTGCACTCCTACATCTTTAGCAGTCACGTACAACTTATGTTGCAGGTACCTGTAGCCATTAGGTTCTATAACTACTTTCATTGTTTTTACAATTCTGTAAGATCCCAGTAAGGTAGAATAGTCTAATTTTTTTTGCATAGAGTAATTTAGGTGAACACGAGCTTGTGCAAGCACATATAGTGTAGTACCATCATAAGTCTATGCACCTTGGTTGATGATTTAATGTAGGCTTGCAATGTCAAGTGGACTATTCAGCTTGGTACACCCCTGAATTGTGTAGAATTTACCAAGTCCATAACACATTAGTTTGCCTCTACACAACTTACAAAGCATATGCTCCCAACTAATACTAACTTTAACATAAAGTAGAATGAGGTACATAACAATAATGCAACTACATATTTCAATCATATCAATCTTGTCTTATTTCCAACAAACATCATTTTCATTTCTAATTGGCGTGTCCTACCAGGGTAGTAAAAATAAACATGACAACATTATTCTACAACCATTAGGGACTTAAGCTCAAAAAATTATTGATTTTGAACATCACAAAGAATATAATTTTAAGCCAAGGCATGTCAAGAAGTGTAATGATGAAAATTGCATACCCTTACAACTTTGTATTATTTTTTGAGCTCACTTTAGTGTCTATCTCCCTTAGTATGTTTATAGGCCATTTTAGCCTTTGTCTTAGCCTTTTTATGCTCATGGTGCTAAGGCTTAACTTCCCATATTCTTTTTTCCCAAAGGTAATGTTATATATGTCATGTTTATGTTGTTTCCTAGTGTTTGAAAATTTTATGAGCTACAATTGTCTAGACTCTAATGCAACATGTAGAAATCCACATGAAATAATAGATTCCCATGATAGTTTGTGATCTTGTGGTTGTTTATGAGCATTTATTTACCTATCACTTACCTAATTTATAGGTAATCACTCTAGATAGAATTCAAATAGCTACTCAACTTATATTTCTCCCTCCATTCCATCTATTTTGAATCAATATTATTCTCTCTTGTAATTTTTTTTATTCTCTATTGCAAATTTTCACTCTCTAAGCATTATCCATCATTATTACTAGCTTATTAAACAATTTTATAGAATTCTTGAAGTGTATGTGAAAACTCCATAATTCTTGTGAGTACTTGGAAATTTTAGCAACATCCTACAACAATATTCTTGCCTCGATTATTCTCATCATTCTTGGGAGGTGATTTGTATTGTGATTTTACTCTAAATTCACCTTGTATTCTTCATTTCATTTTTCTATAGAATCCTAATTATTATTATCTTTGGTATTTGGTATCTCATTTCCTTCTTATCAAAACTCTAACATTTATTTTTTGTTCACTCTACTTGCATTTCTCACTGCTCTTTATAAACATGCTTAAGATACAAACATACACTATATTATTTTACCATTTTCTATGTATTGGTTGTAGACTATGGAGATTAAAAGACCAATGTAGGGGTTTGACTATTCTTGGCAAGCGCCTAAATGACCCCCAACATTTTATTTGTTTCTTGTAGCTACAAGTTCTTTGAGAATATATTCAATCACACGAGAGTTTGCAAATATATCCTTTTACTTTTTATTTTGTTCTCATTTATAGATTAGTTAAATCTTTTCATTTAGTTTTTTTTTTGTCAACTAGTGATATACCTAGTAGTGCTAGTTTCATCTTTGTATAAATTAGGTACTTTTCATGAGGAAAATAAGAAAACATGGTATCTCATTTTGTATAGACAAAAACGTGGCAAGTAGACATCCATGCTACATGTTGGTGTCCCTCACAAAGGCCTCTAGGTTTTGTGTCCAAGCTTTTCTCTACTTTGTATTTACAGTTCTTTCAACTCAATAAATCTATGAATTTATATTATGTAAGTTCAATGAGATTGTTTGATGAAGAGGGCTAGTTTTCTCTTTGTAAAATTAAATTTCATACTCTAAATTTTGGTGAATACTAAACTCTTACACTTAAAACCCTGTTAAACACAACAAAAAATTCAAAAAGTTGAAACAAAATTTAATACTACTTAGTAATCCTTCTAGATTGTGCATTCATGACCCGATATCTTTATTCTAATAATGTGTACATTGAAGTTATAGAAACATCAAAATGTGTTACTCTTGAAATACTACTAATCCAATCAAGTTAGGACTTGACTTCACAAGTTTTTCTTATGACCAAATAACAACTCTCCCCCTTATTACTTCTATTTCTTTTTAACCTACTTCACCTATTAAAACCTTTCATGGTACCAATGTGGGATTTGATCATAAGGCCACATTTCATACTACTTCCCACTCTCAAGTGTGTGACTTAAATCAACACCTTGATGATTATTAGATGAGTGATAACACATCCAATGTTGTTGCACCTCTCATTGAAACCCTACTGTATTTGCAAGCCATCTTGATGGTCTTGATTTCCTTTGAGGAATTTATCACATTGTGTACATAACGATGTTTCTTCCTTACTAGCTTCTCATGAGGGAAATCAAGACTCCCAATTGAACAACACTAGTAAACTAACTTCTATCTATGCCCACTCCTAGTGTCCATATATGAATATGGCCACCAACATTGTACAATCTCGCATAGTGGATCCTTCATCTTCTAGAATGGAGAGGAACCTAATCCATTTTTATGGATCTCCCTCCTTCAAAAACTTTATCCTTTAGACTTTCTGTTGGGAACCTTGGAATCTTGCTACCCTTAGGTTTGTAGCTTCTCACTTCACAAGCTATGACCTCTTTGCATTTTTTGGCACTTTTGCATATATCAGTATTTTTCCATCCTTACATAACATAGATCTTGGCATTAATCAACTCATATAGAACATAGGTAGCCTCCAACAACAACTTGCTTCACTATCCACTTCTCACAGTCATTGATATCGACATATTATTGTCACAACCCACTATCTCTCCATATTCTTGCTAACCCACTATCCACAGTACATGAATTTCCTCAATTCAAAAAATATAGTGGCAAGGGTGACCCACATACACATGTATTGACTTTCACAACATTTTGTAGTGACTATGTTTCAAGACAAGTTAGCAAAACTCTTCTCATGGTCATTGAAAGCCACTATATTATATTAGTTTTTCTCACTACTAGACCACTCTATAATTCTTTTCATCAGTTGGCTAACCAATTCCTTTAGAAATTCTATGCTAATATTAGTCCCCAAGTCACATTTAATGACTTGGTGCATTGTAAGCAAGGTGCTCACAAAAACAATTTTTTAAAAATATAACTCTTTATTCTCACAAATTACATATGCACTATCTAAATTAGATGTGCATAGGGATTTTATTAGAGACCTTTAGCCATAGATTATGGATATAATACTTCTTATTTGATACCCATCATTTTCTCATTTATGCATGGCCTTATTCAATTAGTAGTTGATGCTATGCCAATTTGAGGAACCAACATTATAGGATCCTATTGGATCATCTAGGCCACTTTCATTTAATATTGTAAGAACATAAATTTATTTAAAAATAACACATCTAAAATAGTAAACACCACTTTATCCATGACACCTTCTTCTACTACCTTGGCCCTCTCTTCTTCCAAACCATAAAGAATTTGACAATTTGCAATGTTGTCTATATCTCATTACTCTATTTTGTATCAACTCCTAAATAATAACTTGATTTAGCTACCACCAATTAGACCCTTAGATCCCAACCAACCATGCCCACCTTCTTATCACTTGAATGCCTTCTGCCAATTCCATAGGGTTTTTGGACATAATACAAATCGATGTTTGGGTTTTAAACATATTGTTTAAGACCTCATTGACTCTAACACAATCTAGGCCTATACTAAGAATGACAAAGGAACAAGTCCATTGCTAAACGAAACTAAAATTTATAAATCTACACAAACCCCTTGCCACAACATTCATTCAACTATGTTGACCTTACTTCCTCCTAACCTGCATTAGAAATTGGCATTAATCAATTTTCCTCTCCTTTCATAAACATTATGGAAATGGACACTCGACCTTGAGTACCTCAAGAGTGGTGTATCCCTAAACCCCTCATCTCTTTTTCTCCTGTTAACATGGACATGTATGATAGGCCTCTCTACATCCATTTTTAGGACAATAGAAAAGCTACCCATATTGTTCTCATTGACCTCAATAGCATGGTGAATGTAGTCACAAAGAAGTTCCTATACATTCATGAGTTGTATGGAGACTAGCACGATAAATTGAAGTTTTTATACACATCCACATTAGCCTCTTATTACATACTCTAGGTTCACCCACCCTTCTCATTTAAGTGGGATAAAAAAACTTGACATTCCTTTTCAAATTACTTTCATTTAAAGTTAGGCCAACCATGGCTCATTACAATGAGAGTGGTCCCCTCTATTTTTCATAAATGTCTAAAATTCCCACATAATGGAGCATTGCACACAATCCACCATAGTAGATTCCAGACTCTCTCTTTGTGTGGCAAATTCTCCTTAGATTATTTTTGGTTGACCCCCAATGAACCTCTCTGACCTTAAATTTTTTTTATTCAAATCATATCAAAAGTTAAGGCAATCCACAAATATTTTTTGTCAATGGTCCTTCTTCCTCTTATGTGGTTTTTCCCCTCTTGATAGATTTCCTTTCAATGGTTACTTTTGTTCCTCCTCTCACCTCTTCAACAACTTGAGGAAAGAAACCCTTGCTAAGACACCCTCTCACTCCTTAAGTGGTTTCAAAGTCTTTAGTGGCCACTTTCATTCCTCCCCCCACCTCTTTAGCTACTAGAGGAAATCCACTCATACTGAGTAAATCTCCCTCTCTAGTCTCACATCCTTCATTGGTTGCTCATGTTCCTCCTTTGACAACTAGAGGAAACCAAGTCATAGTACATGAACGTCCTTGCTCACCCATAGTTTCTCAGCCTTTGATAGTTGCTTTGTTCCTCCTATTTTTTTGACTAGGGAAGAAAAGAAACCCACACGGAAAAAAACCCTCCTATTTTCTCAACAAACTATCTAGCTTGTACACAATGGAACCATCTTGTACAAGATTGCAAGCATTGTTAATGTACCACAACTAGAGAGTGAGCTACCTAATTGATTCCGATCTTGGGCACCCTCCAATTTAGCCGCCTCCTTACCTAAAACCTCCTTAAGAACCTCCCCATTTTGAGACTAAAATTCTCCTTACCCCTCCCTTGGATATGAATGCACAAAACCCCAAAAGGGTGAAAACCATCTTGGCTTCATCCACTAGTTCTCCCATCATCCCTTCAATTCCAAACCTAACACCCTTTTTTGAGCCTCCCAAATTACTAAATGTCAATGTCATAAATAGTACCACCCTTGCTTCCCTAATACCATTTTAGTACACCCACCACCAGATATTTCTTGATGTCCTTCACCCAACAACCATTGATATTGATATCCCCTTCCCTCTACCAAAATGCAAGTCAAAAAATTGCCCAACACCACCTTTCTACAAACCTAAGTACAACTATTCCTCACCCCCATTGAGCCCTTATTTATTTATTCTACCTAAAGTTGAGACCCCTCCACCTATAGCTTTCACTACTCACATTCCTATTTACAGTAATAAGAAACTTGTTTCCTAATTTTAATAAGGACTCACATGACTCATCTTCAAAGGAGTGCATGTTTGAATCCTTCACAAAGACTCCCTCACTATCTTCTATCTTCACATGATCATTGAAATTGAATCCTTTTAATGCACAGGAGGTTGCTCTTGTTTAGCCGATAGGCTTCTTATTGTGGACTCGCCAATCCACAAGAGCCCGGCATACCTATCTCACGCACCTGAATACCATCAGATGCCAAAATTTCAGTCGAAAAATTGACTCATGCCGTTGAACTGTTGCCGGAAACCATTTTCAATTATCCGTTTTTGTAGACACGACTTGACATCAAATTTGCACTCATTAAAAATCGTATCAAATCTCCACTCATTAAATTCGTATAAAAAACCAGCTGGCTAATAGAGTGCAGTGTTGTTAATATCTATCGAGCATGTAAATGCAGTGCCATCAGGTAATATTTACTGTGAATAGATTGAAGCAACAACTGTAGGGAAATTGGTTTTGGTTCGTCTCATTAAAAAAAATCTGCTGCAGTAGGGCTTCGTAGTTTTTCCAGCAAACTCTGTCCATCTTTGCTATGGTAGGGTTTTGTAATTTTTCTTGCAAACTTTGCCCTTTTCCTCTCACCGGCATCATAGACAGCACGACACAATTTTGTGCAGAATCTTGAGGTAAGTCACTTGCCATGGTCTAGGGAGTTTTATTTATTTTTGGTATCTGTTAGCCGCTCTAAAACAATTCTACGTTTTCAGCCGTTAAGAAACTACCTAAGAGGCATCTACAAACCCTAACGTTTGCTTATTTTCTTCTAAAACCTGCATATCGGTCATTGGTTGCAGACATTCACCTTCCCTTTATGCAATTTCGTGGGCTGACAAAGGAATGGATGGAGGTTGTGCACTCTTAGGTACCAGGGCAACATATAAAGTGAGAGACAACTGGTAGATTTGGCCACATAGAGAGGGGCGTGAGGTGAAACTTCCACTCCTCGCACAGGCCTATGACTAGAGGGGATTTTTTTGTCATTGTTTGTTGAGTTTGTCTAATGACAGTGTTCTAAATGGTTGAGTCGAGACCCTAAGAAAAATGTCATTATTTAGGAATTTTATTATATTTGTTTATGGTTCTTCTTACTCATGATTTCAAATGCAGTTTTACCACAATAAAATAACAAGCTAACTGTCATTATTTAGGCATTTTATTATATTTGTTTATGTTTCTTCTTACTCATGATTTCAAACGCAGTTTTACCACAATAAAATAGCAAGCTAACTGTTGCTTGTAAAAGCATGCACAAATATATATCTTCTATTTCTGATTAAAGGAAACAACAAAGTTTTTGTTGTATTTTAAATCTAAATTCCTCTTAAGTAGTCACAATAATCCTTTATTCATTTTAAGTAACAACTTTTGCTGTAGCATTTTGCTCCACAAACTATGAACCCAGAAAACACTAAATATATGAACAATAAACCATTAAATAACAAAGTAAACAGGATCTGAGGATTTTGCTGTAATGAAGACTCCATAGGATTGTCACTGAGTAAATCTGAAATACACATGAAAGTACACATATTTTTTCTCTGGAGGAAAAGAAAAACTTCTTTAAGGGCTAATCAGAGTCCTTCATCATCCAAAAGGTTCTCATCGTCATCTTGCACCGTTTTCTGTCCAATATTTCTGATTATATTGGGAAACAAAAAGAAAAAAGACCTAAAAGTTATAACTTTATCATATTGAACGCTAGTTCACAGTACTGACAATCCCAACTGGACCTTATGAATCAAAATTCTAGGCCATTGGAAGGGATTAGTCTGAGACCTTAACTGCAGATTTTGTACACGGGTATCTGTGTCACACAATTGTACACAACTCCCATTTTGACAAGGATGAAAAACAAGCTGACGGTGGAATTGGAGAGACACAAGATGGAAATATAAAAGAAGTAGAAAAGTAATAAATGTAAGGTGTTGCATCTGAATTAGGGAAGAGAGATCTCAGCAGAGAAAAAGCATTGCCAAAAAAAATCCCTATTCCCTCGTCAATATTGTAAATAAGGTAAAGGGGATTAAATTGTGAACAAGTGGTGGCAGTCAGCTCAGCGTCACCCCATTCAGGCACCACTGCTCAACAGACACCCGCTAGCCTGGGAAGTAAAACACGTCCTGCTCCAGTGCCAGCTGCTCCCTTAGCTACGCATACGTGTCAAGCTCCACAATCCCCAATATGAACACCAATGATGCAGAATTGAGCTTTTGGGAATATAATTTAAAATTTTGATTATGAGTGACTCTATTCATCTGGACAATTTCTATCAACAGATTATGGAACAGAGTGATTTTGAAGGAATAAGGTTTCAGGTTTCACTTTTAATTTTTTATCTTTTAGTTGTCTTTTGTTGCTTCCTGCTTTTTATTTGTGCTTGTCCTTACTCAGCAAGAAACCATCCTCCTAATTTTGGAAAACAGGTTGCCACAAATATATTTCCAGCTTTCAGCTTATTCTAATTTTCTTTTTCTTAATCCTTTTTTCACTCGTGATCAGCTTTTAACCAACTAGCATTTATCTTCAAATATTTGGACGTAGAACTTAGGTTTATTTGGGAATACATCTTCTTTATTTAGCTTTTACTATTTTTTCCACTTTCTGCCTGTTTTTGTGCATTGCCTTATCTAGCCAGCACACATACTTATAGTTCTGTAAATGAGGTTTTTAGGAATACAGTCATGAACTTTTCTGGATCACTGCACTAATAGCTATTGTTCAATTATTATAATTATTTTACATCTATTTATTCAATGTTAATGACGATTGAATTTGATGACAAGGCTAGATGAGACTTACTGTCTACAACACTATTGTCACAATTGAAAACATGATCAAACTTAAAACCTAGGTATAGTACTTATGTCAGAATGTTTGACAAGATTCAACTATTGGATTCGTATTAGCTTTAATTGCAATGATGTTGCTAGATTGTTTGCCCAAATTCATTAGTAAATCCCTATTAATTTAATTGGTGGTTATAATGTTGGAATATTTGAAGAAATCAACACTAGGAAATTTGGTCTTAGTTACAAGAATAATGTTGAAAGTTATAGTTAGGTTGCAGCAATTAACTTTAATTTCACCTCAGTGGTCAAAATTAATTTCACCTTTTTTGGTTAAGATTTTGAAAAATATGCTACTATTAATGTATTATAAATGCATTCTGAAAACTAACGTTCATTCGAGCAACAAAAAATATTTATATGTTGTACTTAGCCTTAAAAGTAACAAGAAAGAATATTACTAAGAGAAAGCAAGCAAGTTTCTATCCATCTATGATAAAAATTTCAATAAAGTTTTTATAATTTCCGAAACCTGTAAAATGGAACATTATGATCTGTATAAAGATCAGAGCAGTGATAATACAGAGGCATTTGATAAAATTCAATATTTCGATTTGTTTCCATTTGAGCTAGCGTGTCACATATTTGCTTTGGTGTGTTCACTTGCCTTATCTTCAGTTTTTTGTGATCAATCTTCCCTACTTTTAATATGTACTTATGGTAGGTTTGTTCCAAAAGCTGAGAATATGCATCTTTGTTGTTAAAAGATTCTTTTTGTACGGTGTAATTATGCTTGGAATGGAAGAAGGAAGAACATTTGTAGGTGTATCTTTTTTGTTTTTAGGGGTTTGGGTTTGCGAGGAAGTGCCAGGACTTGAAGTAAAAAGTTGGATTGTGCAAGCTAATGTTGTTCTAAGATGTTGGAGTGTTTGCCAAAATTTAATACTAGGCCTCATGCTAGCCTTAGTCAATCTTAATGTTCAATTCAATCACAGTTTGATGGACATCAAAATTGATGAGTTTAGGTAAAAAAAATTAATGTTTTTTTATCAATTTTTTTAATCTATTTACATTTTTTACTTGGATTTCTTTTATGTATTGTAAGATGTTATTTTCTTATATTCTCTCATAATTGCAACATATTTGTAAGTGAATACTAAATACTTGAAGATATCTCACATTATTATGTTTTGTTTAATTAATCTATAAGGCTCTTTTTTATCTTGTACGAATTATATTTTATTGATACAATATTGTTACAAAAATTACATAATTTTTATTTATTTGCTGTTTGTATGTGTTATCTTATCTTTTGTAGTTATTCAATCACAATTAAGAAATTAAAATGTTTGTATTCACTTTTTTAAATATTTAAGCTCGGCTTTCTTTTATTTTACTTGTAGTCAAATCTCTAAAAAATAGCTACCTCATCCATTATTTTATAGTTCTTTTTTGTAAATATAAATGTAAATATTTAAAATTAGCAATAAGAAAAAGAAATTAAGTGTGGCTAAAGTTAACAATGTCAAAGAATTAATAAATTTTTTTAATTAACTTATGTTTTTTTAAGTCTTGTTAATCTATTTTTCTATAGTGCGGAGTTGAATGATTTTTTGATATTAGCTAACATTAGGTACAATCTTAAATTTGTTTCATTTAGGAATGGCAAATTTTGGTTGTCATACAGACATCATTGAAATATCGAGTAGCAATAGTTCCCTTGATCTTCCATTTTCTTCATCTCTCGTGATCAATTGGGGCGGAATTCCTACAAGCATGGTTCAAGATTTTTTAGCCGATATCACTACTAATAGCTTTGACTTTTTATAGAAAGCAAGGACATTTGTTCCAAACATACATAGTGTGCAAGGTTTTGAAATTCAGTCAATGGAAGAGACATTGAATTGCATCCATTCAACTTGTGACACGCTAGCTGCCTTTTGGACTTTCTTACGGGAAATGCAAGTTGTTGAGCACTACAGATGAGGCGGTGCTTCATACATAAGACTCGCATTCTAGAACTATCTAAACAATGTCTAAAAATAACTTTAGTTTTCCAAATGTGTATATCGTATAATATTGTAATGTGATTATGAGGTCTACCAACTATGGATAGCGTGCTACTTTTTGTGAACTTTTTGAGATAAATGTTATTTACCTATTGATACAAACAAGGTAGTGGACCTAGCAGTAAATTTACATTCCAAAAGTACCTAGATAGTATGTACTAGAGATCCACTTCAAAACTATGTAAATTGTATGTGATATTCAAATGATTTTATGTCCTCTATTAACTATAAATATGTCTTATTTGTACTTGATGTTTTACATATGCAAAAGATGTTGATACTTTTCTTTCATGCTTTTGCTTTTACATCTTATGGCATCGTATTGCACCTATGTATCGTTCCCTACAACCAATTCTTCCAACAATAAATGAGAAGATCCAATTTTTAATTTTTATATTTTTACAACTCATCCGATTTTATAGGAATATTTCATATACCTAATGTTATGTCTATATATTTTTATATAACCAATTATGTATTGTTTCAATTCATTTATTCTTTTCCCTTTATTTCCTATCGGCGTCTCCCTTGAACCTCCTGTAGGTGCAAGTGCTAGTAGGTAGCCCTTTGCATCTTGTTGGAGGTGATTCTCCTAGTACCACTCTTGTTGTGGTCCCTCTATTAGGCTATCCTCTTTCCTCCTACTATCACAATTGGGAAGAGGATTATTTGATGGAAGATGACCCTTAGGAGTAGTAACTTTGTTCCATCTGTAGATATGTGTTTGGTTGATTGTCTTGTCATTGCCAAATTATTGCTTGATTTCTATTTGTTAGCCCCTCTTGGAGGACCCATGTTACCCTTGTAGGTACATGGATACAAGGAGGCCAAAATGATGTATCATTCTTCCATCTATATGTTGGGTAGAAGTGCAATCATTTCTTGAAGGGAGAAATGGGAGTTGGGTAGACACAAAAAAAAATGTCTGACCTTAGAAGTGCAAGCCATATCCAATAGCTAATTTTTGTTGTAACCTATTTTATAGTAAGAAATGATTTTTCACATACTTCAATTTCACAAATTGTTCAAGAATATAGAGTTAGAATTTAACTTCACTCCCACAGAAATCAAGGTGATTGAAATGAATGTCCTTTGAATTTGCACATGATAAAATCACATTAGAGGCATTCTAAACCATAATCATGTTACTATCATATTTCATTGATACTGTGATTAAGCAACCTCTTGATTTTAACTCAACATAAAAATTGTAAAGATATTTATAACATCACATGGTAATGGTATAGTAAGCCTTAATGTAAAACATTTGATGTCATTTACTAGATAACATGAGAAAAATCGTCCATTACTTTTTAAAATTCAGCTAATGAGAAATGGTGCATACAAAACCCTTGGCCACAAATCTCCCATGTTAATTATCAACAAGATTAGGGTGCTACTAAACTTGAGATTTTGGTTCCTTAAATCTATAAGTTAACCTTTTAGTGTGATACATTTTCCTATTAGTGATTTTTAATTCATTTAGGATTCTTTGGACTTTAAAAAACCTCAAGCAAGTCATTTAGATCTCTTAATGGCATTCCCATCCTACATGTTGAGAATGCTTATGGCACATGCCTTATAATTTCAATCAATCCAAAGCAAGGACACTAGTGGTGGTCTAGTCTTTGATGTGAATTCAAATTAATTTTTGCTCTAAATTTAAAACTTATATCAAATTTTTTGGAAGGTCATTCAATAAATTGAGTTTCCATGGTACAAATTGTAAGGCAAAACACACCATCACTAGTTAGATTCACATTAGAAGCAAGCTCTACATGGCTTGAACCTTGCCCTCTCCATGGCAATCACTCCATGTTGCCATTACACACACATGGTCATATGCCCACCCATGTATGTGTGCAAAATATGCTTCTCAAACTTTGCAAGGCATGAATCTCGTATAGAAAACATTTCTAGACGAGATAATTGTTAAATGGGTTGGCTCCAAAACCTATTGAGCAATCAACAAAGTGAATTTCATCCCATCAAGCATGTGTATGAAGCAAACGTGGAGCTCAAAACAAGTCATGAATCTTTATTAGGAAAAGTGTTAAATGATTTATCTCAAACATTTAAAGGCAATCAACTAAGTGTGAATCCTCTCCCATCATATGCCAAGACATCATAAATCTTAAAAATGGATAACTCATCACACCATCTGATGCATATTTGAAAAAACCTTGTAAAAATGCTGTACTTGCCCTACATAGGTATAATCACAAGTGAAAGGAACTTTTACAACATATTTTGATGGTGGATTCTTGATGGTCTCCTCACATATTACGTTTCTTAAGGGTAAATATTGTGTCATCTTTTATTTCGTTGTTGTTCTTGATTCATTTACCAAGGCTTGGTTTAATTGCAGATATTTGTAGAACATAAGTAGGTGTGAGCCTATTCTATCACCCGTTATTTAATGTATCATGCCTGGAAATCAGCCAGGGGGAGTGATAACATCATAATTTGCAATCTTTTATGTTGTTCAAATACTTGTAAGATACAAGGTGGGAATTTGAGTCTCATATTGATAAATGTTGAAATTGAACATCCAGGTGATTACAGATCAAGGAATGGGTTGAAATCCAATGCACGATTACTAACATATGAAAGTTAACAATCAGAGTAAAAAAAATTATCTGCTTTCTAAACACAGCCCCCGCACATGGAGCACTTCATCATCTTATATTTCACAAGCCTCAGGGCCTCTTGTCCATTGCAAGAGCCACATTTAAGATTAAATTTACAATGAAGAGATAGGACCACACATCCAGATGCCCCGATCATTGATACCCCTATGTTACTGTTAACACAAACATGAAGCCCACCAAATACTGACATATAATGTAAACAACAAACAACATCACTACATCAAAGTGAATGTTTTCACAAATATGTGAACAATTGCTGACCATCAGGTCTGCAAGAGACACCAGCACAATTTTTGTTTTCACTTTAACCAATGTTTTTCTAATTCCTGCATCATTGTTTCCTCAGAACCCAAAAAGAAAGCATCCAAAAACCTATAAAATAATTGGGTAAGACCATTCCCCATTGACTACCAATCTATATAGTCATCAAACTGGTATTATTTGATTGCTAGACCCTAAAATATGCACGTCAGAAAGTTATAGTTAATTCCCATTTCCTACAGATGCTTTACCTTTGAGAAATTTTCTACACTCTAATAATGATTATCAAATATTGTTTTTGACTTCAGATGTACTAAATATTCAGTCCAATGTGATAATTTTTTTGTGTATATATAGCATAATATTTTGCTTGCCTACCCTGATATTTACTACATAGTTGACATCAATTAAGTTGTATTCCTCTGTTCCTCATCAGATTCATTTGAAACGGCATTTAGATAAATTTGAGAACCATATAATTAGTACACAATTTTTGAAGTACAGACATTCAAAATATTTCGGAGCTATGTTTGCATTTAAGACTTTCCGTGCTTGCTTTCTGAGCTATACCTTTCAGGATTGAATTAAGCCGCACAGGGGCTTTTGTTAGCATTTTCAAATCTAATAACTTAAAATGACCAATAACAACATTTACAATGAAGTTTGCTTGTATAAATCTCAGCAACTGTGGTACACAAAAAAATAGAATATACAAAAAAATTAACATTTATAAACTATGTTTAAAAGGTTCTGTTCAAAGTGTAATATTTTTCAGGCTTTGAAATGAAGCATATTTTTGCAACGAGGTCTTCTTAATGTCCTCAAATTAACCTTTAGTACTAGCTAAAATTGACATATAAGCCATTCAACAACAAGACTTAAAATGACTGTAAACATATAAAAATCTCATTTTTCTTGAACTCGTATGAAGTTTTCCAATATAACATTTCCATTTTGAGCATTTAGAAAGGGAAAACACAATTGCCACAATTAACAGACCGACAACACAAACTCAAACAATAAAAATAACTTGTACGACTCTAAAAGGACAAAAAATTGGAGGCAAATTTCATAAAAAGAATTTTGGCTCCTCAAAACAACATTTGGTTCAAGTGCATTCCTTCTTATTAAAAACTGCCAGAAAATAATAGAGAAGAATCAGTTTTCTGTCTGCTCCCTCAACCTTCTAATAGTGCTGCGCACTGTGACAGCACTAGGAGTGCTGCAAAAACATTACCAACAAAAAGAACAAAGAAACTTGAGGAAGACTACACAAGAAATCATCTAAACTATAATTGCTCAATACTCCATGTAAATATTCAATTATTTGGAAGCATTTTGAGTAGTCTCTATGTGCAAAAATTGGTGAACCTTAATCTAATATGTAAAATGACTGACTTGAAGGTAACTTACTTCAATGTGTATGCACCACCTGCCTTTACTTTCCCACAATCCTTACATCCCCAGATCCCGACTGCTTTCCTCTTCACTGCAAACTGTATAGTGTATGCATGTATAAGAAAGAAATCTCTTACCCAAATGTAACTGTACAACAGTAACCCATTCAACCAAAATAAACATAAAATAAATTTCTCAATCCATTCAGTCTACAAAATTGAAAATCCCATTTATAGCTTAGTACAAGTTGATAACTTTAATATCACATAGCAAGTAACAGGAAAATCATAGATTTAAAAACTGTTTAACCTTGCCACAGAATTCACAGAAATACTTAGAATGCTGGCTCACTTCCATCTTCTTAATCTGCTTTCTTAGACTGGCACCATACCTGGTACCTGAATTAAACAACACAATAGCCCACTTCTCATTCATTGTCCACCAAAAAACAAAGACCAACACAAATGGCCATATGTATATGCATACACACACACATATGTACATACATACATAGATTACATACACACACAAACAAAAACATACTCACCATATTTGCCAACAATGCCAACCTTCTTTGTTCGTTTTGCCTGAAGCATCCCAAGAAAGTGATTAGAAAGCATGTATTATCAATATTTATTAATCAAGATAAACTATAAGGCTACATATACAAGACTTAGGATAAATGTTAGCAGTAGAAGCCCTCACTCATTAGGCACTAAGCATTAATGTTCTCAGTTGCAGAAGAACGTGTATACTTATACCAATGATCCATGTATATCAAATTGATTTTGTTTGCATATAAGTCTCCTATTAGCTGCCCCTCAAAATGTCCATTAGTGGTGCTCCCTTGGGCTTGTCAAAATCGCTAACAAACCAAATATTCTTTAGGATAAAGACAAAACCCACCGATCATTTGTCTCTATCTAATGGGACCAACGAAAAGGGCTTACAAAAATATTTTAAATATAGACTTTCTCAATAACAATAGTGCTTTTTGTATGGAAAATGAACTCTCTGGTTGATACACCTCTGCCCTCTTAAACAGAATTTGTTTCTCTATATGGCTCCAGACTTAGTGTCTCTTAACCGCCTGTACAGGACTTACTTAACATCTATCTTTCCTCAGTGAAGCTTCTCTCCTCTAAAATCTAAGCTTATGCATCTCAATTAAAGATTTAATTATAAAAGCCACCTTTTTATATAATTAACTTCAGGACGTTGTCTTAAAACTACCATAGGATACAATAGAGGCGTGGTGTGATGGTTGAGTTGTTGTGTTTTTATTCTTGCCATCGAGGTTCAAACCCCATAGGGGTGTAATTGTTGAGAATTTATATTGGGGATGAGGTCCCCCGTTTGTGACTGGACCTCACCGGTTCATAGCTCCAGGTCAAAAAGCGTTTACCCCTCTAATAATAATATATGGGGTGGGGGGCCTAGCTCAATTGGCTAAAGCATCCTGTTGCAGACGAGAGGTCACAAGGTCTAGTCTCCCCTCCGTCCCTGTGGTACCAGAGGGCGTGTCACACCAGCGTCACCAGTCATGTGAAAAAAGTTTACCAGGTGCACTGCAGTTTTAGGGGGGGCTACCTGATTCCTGCAGTCTAAAAAAAACTACCATAGGATACAATAACAGGTTTACTTGAGGCTTACATTGCAGTCTGGGTGAAGTGGGATCGATGGCTGCTCATAAATGCACAGACTTAAAAGGTCCTCTACATGCAACTCATATGAACAATTCTCTAAGGTAAATCATATCAAGCCGTGCTTGCAACCCACTCTTCTCAAAATGATCAATGCAGAACTCCATTGCAGTTTCCATAAGTTGAACAAACAACTAGATTCTCGTTGCATACATCTGGCATTATTTCATATAGACCTCAGTTACCAATTATTAAGTAACTTCATAAAAAGGAAGAAATAACCGATTCTGCCATTCAAGGACGCAATACATAACATTTTCAAATAGATAGGTTACCAAAACGGTTAAAAACATAACATTTGCACATACAAAATTCGAGAGATTTGTCAAAACAAGGCAATTAGTAATTTTTACAAGATCAAGAAAGAAAAACCGCTTTCCTAGCCTCATCAAACAAAGATAAACCTTGTCTCACTCGAGGAGACATCATCTTGAACAATACTTCTACAGATTGCAGCAACGATAGCTAGTAATACTCATCAATTTCCCACTAAAAGCCATTGGCATCACTGTTAATTCTAGCAGCATGAATTTCTATCGACAGAATGGAATATGGTTTTAAAAATCTTGGGGTTAAGTTAAAGGAATTCATCACGGGTTCAACTTAAAGCTCCTATCATGTTTCCAATGTTGGGATACAAAAACCTTGTTCTAGCAGTGCCTATGTTAAGACTCCAAGCTCAGTTCAAGCTGAAATAAATGACAATTCAATATCAGTAAATTGAATGCAAAGGTGATTTTTTGAGTCCCAGTCTAGCCAGCGCGCCTCCCCAGCATATGAGAACCATCTTTCTGTATTAAAATCACGTGCACGAAGAAGTGGTAACTACCAACAAGAATCATTAGCTGCTGTTCGCTATAAGCTTATTAAACCCTAAACCCCAAAACCTGAAAACCCTAAATAATAAAT
This sequence comes from Sequoia sempervirens, assembly GCA_007258455.2. Taxonomy (NCBI): domain Eukaryota; kingdom Viridiplantae; phylum Streptophyta; class Pinopsida; order Cupressales; family Cupressaceae; genus Sequoia; species Sequoia sempervirens. Next base: position 35,869 of record VDFB02259407.1, read on the forward strand.
TCCTGGATACTAAAGCCTTGCAGTTTCTTTCAATTTTTTTCTTTTTTACTTTAGTCGTTTTTAGAAAATTAAGTTGAAGACATTGATGTATGTGGAAGGTTTTTACAGTATAAACAAAAGCAATAGTCAAGCGCAAAGCTTAGAAGAGAAAAAGAGAGAAAAGGCTTACCATTTCCGATGAGTTATAGTGCGAAGAAAGGCTTGAGTTGTGTGGACTGCTCTGGTTAAAGGCCGGGCGAAATTATCAGATTACGGCACAAAGGAAACATCAACCATTTTAGGGCGTGAAGTAAATGTCAAGCAGATTAGGGCAAACAGAGCGCGAACTTCGATTTCGCCATCGCAAGATCGTGTCCTTTGATATTGCCACGTGGCTCAATATTATGATCTCTCCGCGTGATCTTTGGAATTTAGAACAGCAGTGGAAGTTTGCATTGTGATCTTTCACTGTTTGGGAGACCATCTATTTGGGTACATTGATGTAATGGTTATTATAAAATTAGGGGAGAGGGTCACTGGTTGTGTGAGCTAATTTAGTCAATATGTATTCGTTACATGGAATATTGTAAGATTTCTATTTTTTCAGAAATGTAAAGTGGACTCTTATTTATCTACAACTAAGATTTGGAGGTGTGATTTATAATGCGACTCGTCAAAATAGCACAAAGTGTCTTAAAAATGACTTTTAAAAGATTGGACCAAAACTTAATCTAAAATCCCTAGTAGTTGAATACTACAATACCATTTGTTATAAAGATATTTTCATATTTTTCTTCTAAGTATAACTTATTGAATTGTTATTATAAAATTGGCAATCACACCTTGGTGTGCAATAGGTACGCCCAAGAGGTGTGGAAGGTCAGGGAAATTTTTGGTCTATTAGTTGCATACATTTATGTAGTACATGAAGTCAATTAGTAGATCATTTAGCAAATGATGTTTGTGCAACAAAGGTCTCAATGGAGAAGTGATAGCTTCAAATCAACTATGCATCCACTTGGAAGGATCCAAACACGACTGAAACAAAACCTCTGAGGCTTCCAATCCATCCATTGTTGTATTAAAAGAGGGGTCAAAGGCATTGGGAGGTTTGAGGTGCTCTCTATCTTTAGTGATTTCTCTCTCTCTTTAACTTTTATTTTAGATTTTAATGTTGAAATGTAATTTATTATATAAATTAAAATAAAAATTCAAAATATAATTATTGTACAATAATTTAAAATTTAATAAGAAAATTAATTATAAATTAAATTAATTCTAATAACTTTTAATTATTATTTGTAATTGTATAAAAAGACAAATAATTAAAATAAATTAAAAATTTAATTCTAAATTAAAAATTAAAATAGAAATAAACTAAATACAAAGTCAAAATATATATTAAAATAAAAAAGTAAAACTAATTTTTTAATTTTGTAGAGTTGAAATATTAATAAATATGTACATAAGAAATATAATTAATAAATTACAAACAATATAAACATTAAAAATATAAGCTCAATATTAATAAATAAAATTATTATAAAGTTGAGCATAAATATAGTTAAATTCTTAAATAAATTAAATTTCAAAAATTAAAACTGTATTAAACTATATTAAAACTGTTAAATCTAAAATTGTAACTTTTATATTAAAATTTGCAAGTAAAATCAAATTGAAAAAGTTAAAACAAGTGCCATGTGGCGAATACTTGCCTTTATAGTGTTTTAATTATAAGTTTGTCAACTTTGTTTATAGTAATTTCATTTTCATTGTAGTATTGAATTTTGTAACAAGGAATGATTAGACATGAAATAGATAAGATAAGAATAGTTGGAAGATATGAGAAGTAGGTAAAACAGTGTGTTTTGGAATGATTGATTGTTTTATTTATATTTAGAAATCTTAATTAATTGTTAACTAATTATATGCATTTTATTTGATAGCTTAAATTAAACTTTAGCAAACTTTGTTTTTGTTTACACAAAGATTAGAGAAACATCAATTTTACCTTTTAAGTCTCATTGTTTCAGATCCCAACCTCAAATTTAGGTCATTAACAAATCTATTTGATTTGTTGGACCTATATAGGGTTCTTTAGTTCAGATCCTAGAATTTATATAAGTAATAGATTTCCTGTTAATAGCAAATTTCAACATTCATAATCAATATCTTCTGACAAATTTGTACTAGTTGGCAAATTCCATGACTGTTCTTACCTATTGGTGTTTTATCATCCACACACCTACTATAATAAGATAGGTCCTATTCTGCTAACAATTAGGTTTCTTTACTTTACTATTTACGACATCTAGATCGGACAGTTTGATATTGCAGCCAATCATTGTTGATGTTTATTGGGCAGCGTCAGTAGTATTCTTCCAACGATCTTCTTACATGAGATAAATTAAATTATAGCCTATGACTATTTAATTTATTGAGTCATCAAGAGGCACGATGGTTGAAGAGTTATATCCATTTGTTAAGGCCAACATATTATAATGAAGAGGCACGATTAATATTATTATCAAGGCCGACCTTGATATAATGTGAATATTGAGGAGGCGTGAATGTTAAGGTAGTCGACTTCTTGAATATTGAAGGCGTAATGTTTCAAGGTGGCCGACTTGATGTATTGGAGAGACACGACCTCTCCCTTCATATTGTATATATACTCGATGGAAAATTCATTATTGAGCATTCAGATTTAATCATAGTTCGTCCTTCATCAAGTGCGAGTTCTTCACAAGGCAATTCAATATTTATTGAGACTGAGTTTTGCATTAATGAATTGTCTTCTTGAGTTGGTTGTGTTGCATCATTCATTGGTGCTTGTATTTGTCCTTCATATCGACCTCTTGTAAAGGAGTCTTTCATTATTGAGATTTAATATATAAGTGATATATTGTTGCTAGGTTTTTTCTCCCTCAAGTAGAGGGTTTTCCCAGGGTATCTACTGTGTTATAGTGTCTGATTTTTGAATTAAAATATGTGCATTAAATCTGATCATAAAATTAACATGGTATCAGAGTGGGTCTTAGAAAAGATCTGATCAGATATGGCAAAAATCTATGTCAAAAGAATCGAAGCAATGAGGTATCGATAAGTATCAGGGGCTCTTGCGGATCTAGGAAAAGTTAAAGGACTCAAGACGATTCTACATTATCATGGCGAATAACATAAAGGTGTTCAATACTTGGCAAGACTACAATGCGTTGGTGATCCCAATCTATAGTTTGATATTGGTGGAGATTAAGTCATGCCATATATAGTTTGAAGAAATAGTGTTTTATTCATCATAGCACATGGATAATAATGGGAATTGCATCTCAGGTGAAAGTATTTAATTGAAGTCATACATAGCCTTGTATTAGCCGCAATCGTATTTTCCATGGGTTATCGAGAGGACATTTCGGAGCCATTATGTGATGAAGTCGGGATTTAGAATCTTCGGAATTGGTAGAGTTCGTATTAGAAGCTTCCGGAAAACATCAGCTTGCACCTTTCGCCCCTTTTATTTGGAACAACTTGAGAATATGAGTCGCGAGCTTGTGAGAATGTGAGTAGTCATGTATATTCAAGTTGATTGAATTCTTTTGTCGCATCTTCAGTTTTGTGATCTATCTAAGATTACTTAGTGCCTGAAAGGGTGAAGTTTATCGGGACATGTTGTCGAGTCAAGGAGTCGCATATCTATCAAGTGTGCTGGAGATAATGCATTGACATCTTCTTGGCAGCTGTGGTGTTGCTGTCAGTACAAATTTCAAATCTATAATATCTGAAGCCATGTCAAAGTTGACAGAAGTGATCCTGGAAATTAAAGTCTTCCGCCAACATTATAGATAGCAAGATTGCATGGAAGCCCATCGTAGCCTGGTAAGGTGGAGAAGAGTCAAACTGCAGTATGCAGTCTTCAAAAAAAATCTACGATTGGAGTATTAGAAAATTCCTAAGAGTTCAATAAGCCTGGGTGTCACCTTGAGAACACTCATCATTTTTTGATTTGTGGAAATTATTCAGAGAAGAATTGAAAGTAAATGTTGAAGGAAGAATGCCAGAGCACATTTATTGAACAACAATTATTGAGTTGTAGATGTTTGCCTCATCAAGGTACATCATAGAGCTTGTTACACCTGTATTGCAATCCTAGGTGGGTCGCAGCTGGAGTGCATCCATAAATTTGAATGGTCAAAGACCATATTCAAATTTAATTAGCCACCTCTACAGATTCTAAGTTAAGATGAGCTTTTGAGAGAAGAAACATTTTTTTGTGGTGTATCAACAGAAAAAGATAAGTATTTTTGTCTGTACTCTTGCAATCATTTTTTTCTTCTGGACTGAATTTTTTAGTCTGTTGAGTTGTGCAGGTCTAACTTTGTTTACTTTAATCATGTGTGATTGGTAAAAGTGATCACTGGCATAAGATCCCTTGGAGATGTCAATCATTCATTGCATTTCGTTGTGAAGATATCTGAGTGTGACTCTGAGATGAAAAGAGAAATGCAAATTCGTTGTGATTGGATGGTCACATCGATACAATTCTCTATGTGCATGGACTGCAATGGTGCCTTGAGAAGGTTGGTCCTATATTGAATATGTTGACTGCATAATGTGTGTTGTGCAAATTGTCTTTTGTTGTACTGAGATTAGCACTCTCGAGAGGAGCAAAAGATGGAAGGAAGAGATATATCATAATTCAATAAAGTTAAGTCTCTTTATCCCTTCATTATGATCTTTTGATATATTTCTCTTATAGGTTGATTCAATTATTTATGTTTTAATATTGTTCATAAATTATTATGTGTTCATGCTATAACTTGGAATAGTAAACCTTGTATGATTCTAGCTTTGATATTTCTTTGGATAGTTATAAATTGTTAGTAATCTCTCTCTAAAATGCTTTCAGGACAATTTTAGGAGCAAGAAGGTGATGAGAGATTGCTTAGTGATGAAAAGCTTGAGGCATCTTGCGAGGAAGTCATGCCAACC
>VDFB02259408.1:0-22035 GCA_007258455.2 Sequoia sempervirens
AATCTTCACTTCTTCTCAGTGAGTTACAAAACTCCTTCTTAATCCCTGCTTCAGAGATTGCAAAGAATACTTCTGGAAGTGAGCTCCCTCTAGCCACCAACTTAGTCCCATGGCTGCAAGTTGTGACTTCATGCTTGATCATTTCTTTGGTTGGCATGACTTCCTCGCAAGATGCCTCAAGCTTTTCATCACTAAGCAATCTCTCATCACCTTCTTGCTCCTAAAATTGTCCTGAAAGCATTTTAGAGAGAGATTACTAACAATTTATAACTATCCAAAGAAATATCAAAGCTAGAATCATACAAGGTTTACTATTCCAAGTTATAGCATGAACACATAATAATTTATGAACAATATTAAAACATAAATAATTGAATCAACCTATAAGAGAAATATATCAAAAGATCATAATGAAGGGATAAAGAGACTTAACTTTATTGAATTATGATATATCTCTTCCTTCCATCTTTTGCTCCTCTCGAGAGTGCTAATCTCAGTACAACAAAAGACAATTTGCACAACACACATTATGCAGTCAACATATTCAATATAGGACCAACCTTCTCAAGGCACCATTGCAGTCCATGCACATAGAGAATTGTATCGATGTGACCATCCAATCACAACGAATTTGCATTTCTCTTTTCATCTCAGAGTCACACTCAGATATCTTCACAACGAAATGCAATGAATGATTGACATCTCCAAGGGATCTTATGCCAGTGATCACTTTTACCAATCACACATGATTAAAGTAAACAAAGTTAGACCTGCACAACTCAACAGACTAAAAAATTCAGTCCAGAAGAAAAAAATGATTGCAAGAGTACAGACAAAAATACTTATCTTTTTCTGTTGATACACCACAAAAAAATGTTTCTTCTCTCAAAAGCTCATCTTAACTTAGAATCTGTAGAGGTGGCTAATTAAATTTGAATATGGTCTTTGACCATTCAAATTTATGGATGCACTCCAGCTGCGACCCACCTAGGATTGCAATACAGGTGTAACAAGCTCTATGATGTACCTTGATGAGGCAAACATCTACAACTCAATAATTGTTGTTCAATAAATGTGCTCTGGCATTCTTCCTTCAACATTTACTTTCAATTCTTCTCTGAATAATTTCCACAAATCAAAAAATGATGAGTGTTCTCAAGGTGACACCCAGGCTTATTGAACTCTTAGGAATTTTCTAATACTCCAATCGTAGATTTTTTTTGAAGACTGCATACTGCAGTTTGACTCTTCTCCACCTTACCAGGCTACGATGGGCTTCCATGCAATCTTGCTATCTATAATGTTGGCGGAAGACTTTAATTTCCAGGATCACTTCTGTCAACTTTGACATGGCTTCAGATATTATAGATTTGAAATTTGTACTGACAGCAACACCACAGCTGCCAAGAAGATGTCAATGCATTATCTCCAGCACACTTAATAGATATGCGACTCCTTGACTCGACAACATGTCCTGATAAACTTCACCCTTTCAGGCACTAAGTAATCTTAGATAGATCACGAAACTGAAGATGCGACAAAAGAATTCAATCAACTTGAATATACATGACTACTCACATTCTCACAAGCTCGCGACTCATATTCTCAAGTTGTTCCAAATAAAAGGGGCGAAAGGTGCAAGCTGATGTTTTCCGGAAGCTTCTAATACGAACTCTACCAATTCTGAAGATTCTAAATCCCGACTTCATCACATAATGGCTCTGAAATGTCCTCTCGACAACCCATGGAAAATACGATTGCGGCTAATACAAGGCTATGTATGACTTCAATTAAATACTTTCACCTGAGACGCAATTCCCATTATTATCCATGTGCTATGATGAATAAAACACTATTTCTTCAAACTGTATATGGCATGACTTAATCTCCACCAATATCAAACTACAGATTGGGATCACCAACGCATTGTAGTCTTGCCAAGTATTGAACACCTTTATGTTATTCGCCATGATAATGTAGAATCGTCTTGAGTCCTTTAACTTTTCCTAGATCCGCAAGAGCCCCTGATACTTATCGATACCTCATTGCTTCGATTCTTTTGACATAGATTTTTGCCATATCTGATCAGATCTTTTCTAAGACCCACTCTGATACCATGTTAATTTTATGATCAGATTTAATGCACAGATTTTAATTCAAAAATCAGACACTATAACACAGTAGATACCCTGGGAAAACCCTCTACTTAAGGGAGAAAAAACCTAGCAACAATATATCACTTATATATTGAATCTCAATAATGAAAGACTCCTTTACAAGAGGTCGATATGAAGGCCAAATACAAGCACCAATGAATGATGCAACACAACCAACTCAAGAAGACAATTCGTTAATGCAAAACTCAGTCTCAATAAATATCGAACTGCCTTGTGAAGAACTCGCACTTGATGAAGGATGAACTATGATTAAATCTGAATGCTCAATAATGAATTTTCCATCGAGTATATATACAATATGAAGGGAGAGGTCGTGTCTCTCCAATACATCAAGTCGGCCACCTTGAAACATTACGTCTTCAATATTCAAGAAGTTGACTACCTTAACATTCACGCCTCCTCAATATTCACATTATATCAAGGTCGGCCTTGATAATAATATTAATTGTGCCTCTTCATTATAATATGTCGGCCTTAACAAATGGATATAACTCTTCAATCATCGTGCCTCTTGATGACTCAATAAATTAAATAGTCATAGGCTATAATTTAATTTATCTCATGTAAGAAGATCGTTGGAAGAATACTACTAACGCTGCCCAATAAACATCAACAATGATTGGCTGCAATATCAAACTGTCCGATCTAGATGTCGTAAATAGTAAAGTAAAGAAACCTAATTGTTAGCAGAATAGGACCTATCTTATTATAGTAGGTGTGTGGATGATAAAACACCAATAGGTAAGAACAGTCATGGAATTTGCCAACTAGTACAAATTTGTCAGAAGATATTGATTATGAATGTTGAAATTTGCTATTAACAGGAAATCTATTACTTATATAAATTCTAGGATCTGAACTAAAGAACCCTATATAGGTCCAACAAATCAAATAGATTTGTTAATGACCTAAATTTGAGGTTGGGATCTGAAACAATGAGACTTAAAAGGTAAAATTGATGTTTCTCTAATCTTTGTGTAAACAAAAACAAAGTTTGCTAAAGTTTAATTTAAGCTATCAAATAAAATGCATATAATTAGTTAACAATTAATTAAGATTTCTAAATATAAATAAAACAATCAATCATTCCAAAACACACTGTTTTACCTACTTCTCATATCTTCCAACTATTCTTATCTTATCTATTTCATGTCTAATCATTCCTTGTTACAAAATTCAATACTACAATGAAAATGAAATTACTATAAACAAAGTTGACAAACTTATAATTAAAACACTATAAAGGCAAGTATTCGCCACATGGCACTTGTTTTAACTTTTTCAATTTGATTTTACTTGCAAATTTTAATATAAAAGTTACAATTTTAGATTTAACAGTTTTAATATAGTTTAATACAGTTTTAATTTTTGAAATTTAATTTATTTAAGAATTTAACTATATTTATGCTCAACTTTATAATAATTTTATTTATTAATATTGAGCTTATATTTTTAATGTTTATATTGTTTGTAATTTATTAATTATATTTCTTATGTACATATTTATTAATATTTCAACTCTACAAAATTAAAAAATTAGTTTTACTTTTTTATTTTAATATATATTTTGACTTTGTATTTAGTTTATTTCTATTTTAATTTTTAATTTAGAATTAAATTTGAAATTTATTTTAATTATTTGTCTTTTTATACAATTACAAATAATAATTAAAAGTTATTAGAATTAATTTAATTTATAATTAATTTTCTTATTAAATTTTAAATTATTGTACAATAATTATATTTTGAATTTTTATTTTAATTTATATAATAAATTACATTTCAACATTAAAATCTAAAATAAAAGTTAAAGAGAGAGAGAAATCACTAAAGATAGAGAGCACCTCAAACCTCCCAATGCCTTTGACCCCTCTTTTAATACAACAATGGATGGATTGGAAGCCTCAGAGGTTTTGTTTCAGTCGTGTTTGGATCCTTCCAAGTGGATGCATAGTTGATTTGAAGCTATCACTTCTCCATTGAGACCTTTGTTGCACAAACATCATTTGCTAAATGATCTACTAATTGACTTCATGTACTACATAAATGTATGCAACTAATAGACCAAAAATTTCCCTGACCTTCCACACCTCTTGGGCGTACCTATTGCACACCAAGGTGTGATTGCCAATTTTATAATAACAATTCAATAAGTTATACTTAGAAGAAAAATATGAAAATATCTTTATAACAAATGGTATTGTAGTATTCAACTACTAGGGATTTTAGATTAAGTTTTGGTCCAATCTTTAAAAAGTCATTTTTAAGACATTTTGTGCTATTTTGACGAGTGGCATTATGAATCACACCTCCAAATCTTAGTTGTAGATAAATAAGAGTCCACTTTACATTTCTGAAAAAATAGAAATCTTACAATATTCCATGTAACGAATACATATTGACTAAATTAGCTCGCACAACTAGTAACCCTCTCCCCTAATTTTATAATAACCATTAGATCAATGTACCCAAATAGATGGTCTCCCATACAGTGAAAGATCACAATGCAAACTTCCACTGCTGTTCTAAATTCCAAAGATCACGCGGAGAGATCATAATATTGAGCCACGTGGCAATATCAAAGGACACGATCTTGCGATGGCGAAATCGAAGTTCGCGCTCTGTTTGCCCTAATCTGCTTGACATTTACTTCACGCCCTAAAATGGTTGATGTTTCCTTTGTGCCGTAATCTGATAATTTCGCCCGGCCTTTAACCAGAGCAGTCCACACAACTCAAGCCTTTCTTCGCACTATAACTCATCGGAAATGGTAAGCCTTTTTTCTCTTTTTCTCTTCTAAGCTTTGCGCTTGACTATTGCTTTTGTTTATACTGTAAAAACCTTCCACATACATCAATGTCTTCAACTTAATTTTCTAAAAACAACTAAAGTAAAAAAGAAAAAAATTGAAAGAAACTGCAAGGCTTTAGTATCCAGGAATTTATTATTTAGGGTTTTCAGGTTTTGGGGTTTAGGGTTTAATAAGCTTATAGCGAACAGCAGCTAATGATTCTTGTTGGTAGTTACCACTTCTTCGTGCACGTGATTTTAATACAGAAAGATGGTTCTCATATGCTGGGGAGGCGTGCTGGCTAGACTGGGACTCAAAAAATCACCTTTGCATTCAATTTACTGATATTGAATTGTCATTTATTTCAGCTTGAACTGAGCTTGGAGTCTTAACATAGGCACTGCTAGAACAAGGTTTTTGTATCCCAACATTGGAAACATGATAGGAGCTTTAAGTTGAACCCGTGATGAATTCCTTTAACTTAACCCCAGGATTTTTAAAACCATATTCCATTCTGTCGATAGAAATTCATGCTGCTAGAATTAACAGTGATGCCAATGGCTTTTAGTGGGAAATTGATGAGTATTACTAGCTATCGTTGCTGCAATCTGTAGAAGTATTGTTCAAGATGATGTCTCCTCGAGTGAGACAAGGTTTATCTTTGTTTGATGAGGCTAGGAAAGCGGTTTTTCTTTCTTGATCTTGTAAAAATTACTAATTGCCTTGTTTTGACAAATCTCTCGAATTTTGTATGTGCAAATGTTATGTTTTTAACCGTTTTGGTAACCTATCTATTTGAAAATGTTATGTATTGCGTCCTTGAATGGCAGAATCGGTTATTTCTTCCTTTTTATGAAGTTACTTAATAATTGGTAACTGAGGTCTATATGAAATAATGCCAGATGTATGCAACGAGAATCTAGTTGTTTGTTCAACTTATGGAAACTGCAATGGAGTTCTGCATTGATCATTTTGAGAAGAGTGGGTTGCAAGCACGGCTTGATATGATTTACCTTAGAGAATTGTTCATATGAGTTGCATGTAGAGGACCTTTTAAGTCTGTGCATTTATGAGCAGCCATCGATCCCACTTCACCCAGACTGCAATGTAAGCCTCAAGTAAACCTGTTATTGTATCCTATGGTAGTTTTTTTTTAGACTGCAGGAATCAGGTAGCCCCCCCTAAAACTGCAGTGCACCTGGTAAACTTTTTTCACATGACTGGTGACGCTGGTGTGACACGCCCTCTGGTACCACAGGGACGGAGGGGAGACTAGACCTTGTGACCTCTCGTCTGCAACAGGATGCTTTAGCCAATTGAGCTAGGCCCCCCACCCCATATATTATTATTAGAGGGGTAAACGCTTTTTGACCTGGAGCTATGAACCGGTGAGGTCCAGTCACAAACGGGGGACCTCATCCCCAATATAAATTCTCAACAATTACACCCCTATGGGGTTTGAACCTCGATGGCAAGAATAAAAACACAACAACTCAACCATCACACCACGCCTCTATTGTATCCTATGGTAGTTTTAAGACAACGTCCTGAAGTTAATTATATAAAAAGGTGGCTTTTATAATTAAATCTTTAATTGAGATGCATAAGCTTAGATTTTAGAGGAGAGAAGCTTCACTGAGGAAAGATAGATGTTAAGTAAGTCCTGTACAGGCGGTTAAGAGACACTAAGTCTGGAGCCATATAGAGAAACAAATTCTGTTTAAGAGGGCAGAGGTGTATCAACCAGAGAGTTCATTTTCCATACAAAAAGCACTATTGTTATTGAGAAAGTCTATATTTAAAATATTTTTGTAAGCCCTTTTCGTTGGTCCCATTAGATAGAGACAAATGATCGGTGGGTTTTGTCTTTATCCTAAAGAATATTTGGTTTGTTAGCGATTTTGACAAGCCCAAGGGAGCACCACTAATGGACATTTTGAGGGGCAGCTAATAGGAGACTTATATGCAAACAAAATCAATTTGATATACATGGATCATTGGTATAAGTATACACGTTCTTCTGCAACTGAGAACATTAATGCTTAGTGCCTAATGAGTGAGGGCTTCTACTGCTAACATTTATCCTAAGTCTTGTATATGTAGCCTTATAGTTTATCTTGATTAATAAATATTGATAATACATGCTTTCTAATCACTTTCTTGGGATGCTTCAGGCAAAACGAACAAAGAAGGTTGGCATTGTTGGCAAATATGGTGAGTATGTTTTTGTTTGTGTGTGTATGTAATCTATGTATGTATGTACATATGTGTGTGTGTATGCATATACATATGGCCATTTGTGTTGGTCTTTGTTTTTTGGTGGACAATGAATGAGAAGTGGGCTATTGTGTTGTTTAATTCAGGTACCAGGTATGGTGCCAGTCTAAGAAAGCAGATTAAGAAGATGGAAGTGAGCCAGCATTCTAAGTATTTCTGTGAATTCTGTGGCAAGGTTAAACAGTTTTTAAATCTATGATTTTCCTGTTACTTGCTATGTGATATTAAAGTTATCAACTTGTACTAAGCTATAAATGGGATTTTCAATTTTGTAGACTGAATGGATTGAGAAATTTATTTTATGTTTATTTTGGTTGAATGGGTTACTGTTGTACAGTTACATTTGGGTAAGAGATTTCTTTCTTATACATGCATACACTATACAGTTTGCAGTGAAGAGGAAAGCAGTCGGGATCTGGGGATGTAAGGATTGTGGGAAAGTAAAGGCAGGTGGTGCATACACATTGAAGTAAGTTACCTTCAAGTCAGTCATTTTACATATTAGATTAAGGTTCACCAATTTTTGCACATAGAGACTACTCAAAATGCTTCCAAATAATTGAATATTTACATGGAGTATTGAGCAATTATAGTTTAGATGATTTCTTGTGTAGTCTTCCTCAAGTTTCTTTGTTCTTTTTGTTGGTAATGTTTTTGCAGCACTCCTAGTGCTGTCACAGTGCGCAGCACTATTAGAAGGTTGAGGGAGCAGACAGAAAACTGATTCTTCTCTATTATTTTCTGGCAGTTTTTAATAAGAAGGAATGCACTTGAACCAAATGTTGTTTTGAGGAGCCAAAATTCTTTTTATGAAATTTGCCTCCAATTTTTTGTCCTTTTAGAGTCGTACAAGTTATTTTTATTGTTTGAGTTTGTGTTGTCGGTCTGTTAATTGTGGCAATTGTGTTTTCCCTTTCTAAATGCTCAAAATGGAAATGTTATATTGGAAAACTTCATACGAGTTCAAGAAAAATGAGATTTTTATATGTTTACAGTCATTTTAAGTCTTGTTGTTGAATGGCTTATATGTCAATTTTAGCTAGTACTAAAGGTTAATTTGAGGACATTAAGAAGACCTCGTTGCAAAAATATGCTTCATTTCAAAGCCTGAAAAATATTACACTTTGAACAGAACCTTTTAAACATAGTTTATAAATGTTAATTTTTTTGTATATTCTATTTTTTTGTGTACCACAGTTGCTGAGATTTATACAAGCAAACTTCATTGTAAATGTTGTTATTGGTCATTTTAAGTTATTAGATTTGAAAATGCTAACAAAAGCCCCTGTGCGGCTTAATTCAATCCTGAAAGGTATAGCTCAGAAAGCAAGCACGGAAAGTCTTAAATGCAAACATAGCTCCGAAATATTTTGAATGTCTGTACTTCAAAAATTGTGTACTAATTATATGGTTCTCAAATTTATCTAAATGCCGTTTCAAATGAATCTGATGAGGAACAGAGGAATACAACTTAATTGATGTCAACTATGTAGTAAATATCAGGGTAGGCAAGCAAAATATTATGCTATATATACACAAAAAAATTATCACATTGGACTGAATATTTAGTACATCTGAAGTCAAAAACAATATTTGATAATCATTATTAGAGTGTAGAAAATTTCTCAAAGGTAAAGCATCTGTAGGAAATGGGAATTAACTATAACTTTCTGACGTGCATATTTTAGGGTCTGGCAATCAAATAATACCAGTTTGATGACTATATAGATTGGTAGTCAATGGGGAATGGTCTTACCCAATTATTTTATAGGTTTTTGGATGCTTTCTTTTTGGGTTCTGAGGAAACAATGATGCAGGAATTAGAAAAACATTGGTTAAAGTGAAAACAAAAATTGTGCTGGTGTCTCTTGCAGACCTGATGGTCAGCAATTGTTCACATATTTGTGAAAACATTCACTTTGATGTAGTGATGTTGTTTGTTGTTTACATTATATGTCAGTATTTGGTGGGCTTCATGTTTGTGTTAACAGTAACATAGGGGTATCAATGATCGGGGCATCTGGATGTGTGGTCCTATCTCTCCATTGTAAATTTAATCTTAAATGTGGCTCTTGCAATGGACAAGAGGCCCTGAGGCTTGTGAAATATAAGATGATGAAGTGCTCCATGTGCGGGGGCTGTGTTTAGAAAGCAGATAATTTTTTTTACTCTGATTGTTAACTTTCATATGTTATTAATTGTGCATTGGATTTCAACCCATTCCTTGATCTGTAATCACCTGGATGTTCAATTTCAACATTTATCAATATGAGACTCAAATTCCCACCTTGTATCTTACAAGTATTTGAACAACATAAAAGATTGCAAATTATGATGTTATCACTCCCCCTGGCTGATTTCCAGGCATGATACATTAAATAACGGGTGATAGAATAGGCTCACACCTACTTATGTTCTACAAATATCTGCAATTAAACCAAGCCTTGGTAAATGAATCAAGAACAACAACGAAATAAAAGATGACACAATATTTACCCTTAAGAAACGTAATATGTGAGGAGACCATCAAGAATCCACCATCAAAATATGTTGTAAAAGTTCCTTTCACTTGTGATTATACCTATGTAGGGCAAGTACAGCATTTTTACAAGGTTTTTTCAAATATGCATCAGATGGTGTGATGAGTTATCCATTTTTAAGATTTATGATGTCTTGGCATATGATGGGAGAGGATTCACACTTAGTTGATTGCCTTTAAATGTTTGAGATAAATCATTTAACACTTTTCCTAATAAAGATTCATGACTTGTTTTGAGCTCCACGTTTGCTTCATACACATGCTTGATGGGATGAAATTCACTTTGTTGATTGCTCAATAGGTTTTGGAGCCAACCCATTTAACAATTATCTCGTCTAGAAATGTTTTCTATACGAGATTCATGCCTTGCAAAGTTTGAGAAGCATATTTTGCACACATACATGGGTGGGCATATGACCATGTGTGTGTAATGGCAACATGGAGTGATTGCCATGGAGAGGGCAAGGTTCAAGCCATGTAGAGCTTGCTTCTAATGTGAATCTAACTAGTGATGGTGTGTTTTGCCTTACAATTTGTACCATGGAAACTCAATTTATTGAATGACCTTCCAAAAAATTTGATATAAGTTTTAAATTTAGAGCAAAAATTAATTTGAATTCACATCAAAGACTAGACCACCACTAGTGTCCTTGCTTTGGATTGATTGAAATTATAAGGCATGTGCCATAAGCATTCTCAACATGTAGGATGGGAATGCCATTAAGAGATCTAAATGACTTGCTTGAGGTTTTTTAAAGTCCAAAGAATCCTAAATGAATTAAAAATCACTAATAGGAAAATGTATCACACTAAAAGGTTAACTTATAGATTTAAGGAACCAAAATCTCAAGTTTAGTAGCACCCTAATCTTGTTGATAATTAACATGGGAGATTTGTGGCCAAGGGTTTTGTATGCACCATTTCTCATTAGCTGAATTTTAAAAAGTAATGGACGATTTTTCTCATGTTATCTAGTAAATGACATCAAATGTTTTACATTAAGGCTTACTATACCATTACCATGTGATGTTATAAATATCTTTACAATTTTTATGTTGAGTTAAAATCAAGAGGTTGCTTAATCACAGTATCAATGAAATATGATAGTAACATGATTATGGTTTAGAATGCCTCTAATGTGATTTTATCATGTGCAAATTCAAAGGACATTCATTTCAATCACCTTGATTTCTGTGGGAGTGAAGTTAAATTCTAACTCTATATTCTTGAACAATTTGTGAAATTGAAGTATGTGAAAAATCATTTCTTACTATAAAATAGGTTACAACAAAAATTAGCTATTGGATATGGCTTGCACTTCTAAGGTCAGACATTTTTTTTTGTGTCTACCCAACTCCCATTTCTCCCTTCAAGAAATGATTGCACTTCTACCCAACATATAGATGGAAGAATGATACATCATTTTGGCCTCCTTGTATCCATGTACCTACAAGGGTAACATGGGTCCTCCAAGAGGGGCTAACAAATAGAAATCAAGCAATAATTTGGCAATGACAAGACAATCAACCAAACACATATCTACAGATGGAACAAAGTTACTACTCCTAAGGGTCATCTTCCATCAAATAATCCTCTTCCCAATTGTGATAGTAGGAGGAAAGAGGATAGCCTAATAGAGGGACCACAACAAGAGTGGTACTAGGAGAATCACCTCCAACAAGATGCAAAGGGCTACCTACTAGCACTTGCACCTACAGGAGGTTCAAGGGAGACGCCGATAGGAAATAAAGGGAAAAGAATAAATGAATTGAAACAATACATAATTGGTTATATAAAAATATATAGACATAACATTAGGTATATGAAATATTCCTATAAAATCGGATGAGTTGTAAAAATATAAAAATTAAAAAATGGATCTTCTCATTTATTGTTGGAAGAATTGGTTGTAGGGAACGATACATAGGTGCAATACGATGCCATAAGATGTAAAAGCAAAAGCATGAAAGAAAAGTATCAACATCTTTTGCATATGTAAAACATCAAGTACAAATAAGACATATTTATAGTTAATAGAGGACATAAAATCATTTGAATATCACATACAATTTACATAGTTTTGAAGTGGATCTCTAGTACATACTATCTAGGTACTTTTGGAATGTAAATTTACTGCTAGGTCCACTACCTTGTTTGTATCAATAGGTAAATAACATTTATCTCAAAAAGTTCACAAAAAGTAGCACGCTATCCATAGTTGGTAGACCTCATAATCACATTACAATATTATACGATATACACATTTGGAAAACTAAAGTTATTTTTAGACATTGTTTAGATAGTTCTAGAATGCGAGTCTTATGTATGAAGCACCGCCTCATCTGTAGTGCTCAACAACTTGCATTTCCCGTAAGAAAGTCCAAAAGGCAGCTAGCGTGTCACAAGTTGAATGGATGCAATTCAATGTCTCTTCCATTGACTGAATTTCAAAACCTTGCACACTATGTATGTTTGGAACAAATGTCCTTGCTTTCTATAAAAAGTCAAAGCTATTAGTAGTGATATCGGCTAAAAAATCTTGAACCATGCTTGTAGGAATTCCGCCCCAATTGATCACGAGAGATGAAGAAAATGGAAGATCAAGGGAACTATTGCTACTCGATATTTCAATGATGATGTATGACGACCAAAATTTGCCATTCCTAAATGAAACAAATTTAAGATTGAACCTAATGTTAGCTAATATCAAAAAATCATTCAACTCCGCACTATAGAAAAATAGATTAACAAGACTTAAAAAAACATAAGTTAATTAAAAAAAATTATTAATTCTTTGACATTGTTAACTTTAGCCACACTTAATTTCTTTTTCTTATTGCTAATTTTAAATATTTACATTTATATTTACAAAAAAGAACTATAAAATAATGGATGAGGTAGCTATTTTTTAGAGATTTGACTACAAGTAAAATAAAAGAAAGCCGAGCTTAAATATTTAAAAAAGTGAATACAAACATTTTAATTTCTTAATTGTGATTGAATAACTACAAAAGATAAGATAACACATACAAACAGCAAATAAATAAAAATTATGTAATTTTTGTAACAATATTGTATCAATAAAATATAATTCGTACAAGATAAAAAAGAGCCTTATAGATTAATTAAACAAAACATAATAATGTGAGATATCTTCAAGTATTTAGTATTCACTTACAAATATGTTGCAATTATGAGAGAATATAAGAAAATAACATCTTACAATACATAAAAGAAATCCAAGTAAAAAATGTAAATAGATTAAAAAAATTGATAAAAAAACATTAATTTTTTTTACCTAAACTCATCAATTTTGATGTCCATCAAACTGTGATTGAATTGAACATTAAGATTGACTAAGGCTAGCATGAGGCCTAGTATTAAATTTTGGCAAACACTCCAACATCTTAGAACAACATTAGCTTGCACAATCCAACTTTTTACTTCAAGTCCTGGCACTTCCTCGCAAACCCAAACCCCTAAAAACAAAAAAGATACACCTACAAATGTTCTTCCTTCTTCCATTCCAAGCATAATTACACCGTACAAAAAGAATCTTTTAACAACAAAGATGCATATTCTCAGCTTTTGGAACAAACCTACCATAAGTACATATTAAAAGTAGGGAAGATTGATCACAAAAAACTGAAGATAAGGCAAGTGAACACACCAAAGCAAATATGTGACACGCTAGCTCAAATGGAAACAAATCGAAATATTGAATTTTATCAAATGCCTCTGTATTATCACTGCTCTGATCTTTATACAGATCATAATGTTCCATTTTACAGGTTTCGGAAATTATAAAAACTTTATTGAAATTTTTATCATAGATGGATAGAAACTTGCTTGCTTTCTCTTAGTAATATTCTTTCTTGTTACTTTTAAGGCTAAGTACAACATATAAATATTTTTTGTTGCTCGAATGAACGTTAGTTTTCAGAATGCATTTATAATACATTAATAGTAGCATATTTTTCAAAATCTTAACCAAAAAAGGTGAAATTAATTTTGACCACTGAGGTGAAATTAAAGTTAATTGCTGCAACCTAACTATAACTTTCAACATTATTCTTGTAACTAAGACCAAATTTCCTAGTGTTGATTTCTTCAAATATTCCAACATTATAACCACCAATTAAATTAATAGGGATTTACTAATGAATTTGGGCAAACAATCTAGCAACATCATTGCAATTAAAGCTAATACGAATCCAATAGTTGAATCTTGTCAAACATTCTGACATAAGTACTATACCTAGGTTTTAAGTTTGATCATGTTTTCAATTGTGACAATAGTGTTGTAGACAGTAAGTCTCATCTAGCCTTGTCATCAAATTCAATCGTCATTAACATTGAATAAATAGATGTAAAATAATTATAATAATTGAACAATAGCTATTAGTGCAGTGATCCAGAAAAGTTCATGACTGTATTCCTAAAAACCTCATTTACAGAACTATAAGTATGTGTGCTGGCTAGATAAGGCAATGCACAAAAACAGGCAGAAAGTGGAAAAAAATAGTAAAAGCTAAATAAAGAAGATGTATTCCCAAATAAACCTAAGTTCTACGTCCAAATATTTGAAGATAAATGCTAGTTGGTTAAAAGCTGATCACGAGTGAAAAAAGGATTAAGAAAAAGAAAATTAGAATAAGCTGAAAGCTGGAAATATATTTGTGGCAACCTGTTTTCCAAAATTAGGAGGATGGTTTCTTGCTGAGTAAGGACAAGCACAAATAAAAAGCAGGAAGCAACAAAAGACAACTAAAAGATAAAAAATTAAAAGTGAAACCTGAAACCTTATTCCTTCAAAATCACTCTGTTCCATAATCTGTTGATAGAAATTGTCCAGATGAATAGAGTCACTCATAATCAAAATTTTAAATTATATTCCCAAAAGCTCAATTCTGCATCATTGGTGTTCGTATTGGGGATTGTGGAGCTTGACACGTATGCGTAGCTAAGGGAGCAGCTGGCACTGGAGCAGGACGTGTTTTACTTCCCAGGCTAGCGGGTGTCTGTTGAGCAGTGGTGCCTGAATGGGGCGAGGCTGAGCTGACTGCCACCACTTGTTCACAATTTAATCCCCTTTACCTTATTTACAATATTGACGAGGGAATAGGGATTTTTTTTGGCGATGCTTTTTCTCTGCTGAGGTCTCTCTTCCCTAATTCAGATGCAACACCTTACATTTATTACTTTTCTACTTCTTTTATATTTCCATCTTGTGTCTCTCCAATTCCACCGTCAGCTTGTTTTTCATCCTTGTCAAAATGGGAGTTGTGTACAATTGTGTGACACAGATACCCGTGTACAAAATCTGCAGTTAAGGTCTCAGACTAATCCCTTCCAATGGCCTAGAATTTTGATTCATAAGGTCCAGTTGGGATTGTCAGTACTGTGAACTAGCGTTCAATATGATAAAGTTATAACTTTTAGGTCTTTTTTCTTTTTGTTTCCCAATATAATCAGAAATATTGGACAGAAAACGGTGCAAGATGACGATGAGAACCTTTTGGATGATGAAGGACTCTGATTAGCCCTTAAAGAAGTTTTTCTTTTCCTCCAGAGAAAAAATATGTGTACTTTCATGTGTATTTCAGATTTACTCAGTGACAATCCTATGGAGTCTTCATTACAGCAAAATCCTCAGATCCTGTTTACTTTGTTATTTAATGGTTTATTGTTCATATATTTAGTGTTTTCTGGGTTCATAGTTTGTGGAGCAAAATGCTACAGCAAAAGTTGTTACTTAAAATGAATAAAGGATTATTGTGACTACTTAAGAGGAATTTAGATTTAAAATACAACAAAAACTTTGTTGTTTCCTTTAATCAGAAATAGAAGATATATATTTGTGCATGCTTTTACAAGCAACAGTTAGCTTGCTATTTTATTGTGGTAAAACTGCGTTTGAAATCATGAGTAAGAAGAAACATAAACAAATATAATAAAATGCCTAAATAATGACAGTTAGCTTGTTATTTTATTGTGGTAAAACTGCATTTGAAATCATGAGTAAGAAGAACCATAAACAAATATAATAAAATTCCTAAATAATGACATTTTTCTTAGGGTCTCGACTCAACCATTTAGAACACTGTCATTAGACAAACTCAACAAACAATGACAAAAAAATCCCCTCTAGTCATAGGCCTGTGCGAGGAGTGGAAGTTTCACCTCACGCCCCTCTCTATGTGGCCAAATCTACCAGTTGTCTCTCACTTTATATGTTGCCCTGGTACCTAAGAGTGCACAACCTCCATCCATTCCTTTGTCAGCCCACGAAATTGCATAAAGGGAAGGTGAATGTCTGCAACCAATGACCGATATGCAGGTTTTAGAAGAAAATAAGCAAACGTTAGGGTTTGTAGATGCCTCTTAGGTAGTTTCTTAACGGCTGAAAACGTAGAATTGTTTTAGAGCGGCTAACAGATACCAAAAATAAATAAAACTCCCTAGACCATGGCAAGTGACTTACCTCAAGATTCTGCACAAAATTGTGTCGTGCTGTCTATGATGCCGGTGAGAGGAAAAGGGCAAAGTTTGCAAGAAAAATTACAAAACCCTACCATAGCAAAGATGGACAGAGTTTGCTGGAAAAACTACGAAGCCCTACTGCAGCAGATTTTTTTTAATGAGACGAACCAAAACCAATTTCCCTACAGTTGTTGCTTCAATCTATTCACAGTAAATATTACCTGATGGCACTGCATTTACATGCTCGATAGATATTAACAACACTGCACTCTATTAGCCAGCTGGTTTTTTATACGAATTTAATGAGTGGAGATTTGATACGATTTTTAATGAGTGCAAATTTGATGTCAAGTCGTGTCTACAAAAACGGATAATTGAAAATGGTTTCCGGCAACAGTTCAACGGCATGAGTCAATTTTTCGACTGAAATTTTGGCATCTGATGGTATTCAGGTGCGTGAGATAGGTATGCCGGGCTCTTGTGGATTGGCGAGTCCACAATAAGAAGCCTATCGGCTAAACAAGAGCAACCTCCTGTGCATTAAAAGGATTCAATTTCAATGATCATGTGAAGATAGAAGATAGTGAGGGAGTCTTTGTGAAGGATTCAAACATGCACTCCTTTGAAGATGAGTCATGTGAGTCCTTATTAAAATTAGGAAACAAGTTTCTTATTACTGTAAATAGGAATGTGAGTAGTGAAAGCTATAGGTGGAGGGGTCTCAACTTTAGGTAGAATAAATAAATAAGGGCTCAATGGGGGTGAGGAATAGTTGTACTTAGGTTTGTAGAAAGGTGGTGTTGGGCAATTTTTTGACTTGCATTTTGGTAGAGGGAAGGGGATATCAATATCAATGGTTGTTGGGTGAAGGACATCAAGAAATATCTGGTGGTGGGTGCACTAAAATGGTATTAGGGAAGCAAGGGTGGTACTATTTATGACATTGACATTTAGTAATTTGGGAGGCTCAAAAAAGGGTGTTAGGTTTGGAATTGAAGGGATGATGGGAGAACTAGTGGATGAAGCCAAGATGGTTTTCACCCTTTTGGGGTTTTGTGCATTCATATCCAAGGGAGGGGTAAGGAGAATTTTAGTCTCAAAATGGGGAGGTTCTTAAGGAGGTTTTAGGTAAGGAGGTGGCTAAATTGGAGGGTGCCCAAGATCGGAATCAATTAGGTAGCTCACTCTCTAGTTGTGGTACATTGACAATGCTTGCAATCTTGTACAAGATGGTTCCATTGTGTACAAGCTAGATAGTCTGTTGAGAAAATAGGAGGGTTTTTTTCCGTGTGGGTTTCTTTTCTTCCCTAGTCAAAAAAATAGGAGGAACAAAGCAACTATCAAAGGCTGAGAAACTATGGGTGAGCAAGGACGTTCATGTACTATGACTTGGTTTCCTCTAGTTGTCAAAGGAGGAACATGAGCAACCAATGAAGGATGTGAGACTAGAGAGGGAGATTTACTCAGTATGAGTGGATTTCCTCTAGTAGCTAAAGAGGTGGGGGGAGGAATGAAAGTGGCCACTAAAGACTTTGAAACCACTTAAGGAGTGAGAGGGTGTCTTAGCAAGGGTTTCTTTCCTCAAGTTGTTGAAGAGGTGAGAGGAGGAACAAAAGTAACCATTGAAAGGAAATCTATCAAGAGGGGAAAAACCACATAAGAGGAAGAAGGACCATTGACAAAAAATATTTGTGGATTGCCTTAACTTTTGATATGATTTGAATAAAAAAAATTAAGGTCAGAGAGGTTCATTGGGGGTCAACCAAAAATAATCTAAGGAGAATTTGCCACACAAAGAGAGAGTCTGGAATCTACTATGGTGGATTGTGTGCAATGCTCCATTATGTGGGAATTTTAGACATTTATGAAAAATAGAGGGGACCACTCTCATTGTAATGAGCCATGGTTGGCCTAACTTTAAATGAAAGTAATTTGAAAAGGAATGTCAAGTTTTTTTATCCCACTTAAATGAGAAGGGTGGGTGAACCTAGAGTATGTAATAAGAGGCTAATGTGGATGTGTATAAAAACTTCAATTTATCGTGCTAGTCTCCATACAACTCATGAATGTATAGGAACTTCTTTGTGACTACATTCACCATGCTATTGAGGTCAATGAGAACAATATGGGTAGCTTTTCTATTGTCCTAAAAATGGATGTAGAGAGGCCTATCATACATGTCCATGTTAACAGGAGAAAAAGAGATGAGGGGTTTAGGGATACACCACTCTTGAGGTACTCAAGGTCGAGTGTCCATTTCCATAATGTTTATGAAAGGAGAGGAAAATTGATTAATGCCAATTTCTAATGCAGGTTGGGAGGAAGTAAGGTCAACATAGTTGAATGAATGTTGTGGCAAGGGGTTTGTGTAGATTTATAAATTTTAGTTTCGTTTAGCAATGGACTTGTTCCTTTGTCATTCTTAGTATAGGCCTAGATTGTGTTAGAGTCAATGAGGTCTTAAACAATATGTTTAAAACCCAAACATCGATTTGTATTATGTCCAAAAACCCTATGGAATTGGCAGAAGGCATTCAAGTGATAAGAAGGTGGGCATGGTTGGTTGGGATCTAAGGGTCTAATTGGTGGTAGCTAAATCAAGTTATTATTTAGGAGTTGATACAAAATAGAGTAATGAGATATAGACAACATTGCAAATTGTCAAATTCTTTATGGTTTGGAAGAAGAGAGGGCCAAGGTAGTAGAAGAAGGTGTCATGGATAAAGTGGTGTTTACTATTTTAGATGTGTTATTTTTAAATAAATTTATGTTCTTACAATATTAAATGAAAGTGGCCTAGATGATCCAATAGGATCCTATAATGTTGGTTCCTCAAATTGGCATAGCATCAACTACTAATTGAATAAGGCCATGCATAAATGAGAAAATGATGGGTATCAAATAAGAAGTATTATATCCATAATCTATGGCTAAAGGTCTCTAATAAAATCCCTATGCACATCTAATTTAGATAGTGCATATGTAATTTGTGAGAATAAAGAGTTATATTTTTAAAAAATTGTTTTTGTGAGCACCTTGCTTACAATGCACCAAGTCATTAAATGTGACTTGGGGACTAATATTAGCATAGAATTTCTAAAGGAATTGGTTAGCCAACTGATGAAAAGAATTATAGAGTGGTCTAGTAGTGAGAAAAACTAATATAATATAGTGGCTTTCAATGACCATGAGAAGAGTTTTGCTAACTTGTCTTGAAACATAGTCACTACAAAATGTTGTGAAAGTCAATACATGTGTATGTGGGTCACCCTTGCCACTATATTTTTTGAATTGAGGAAATTCATGTACTGTGGATAGTGGGTTAGCAAGAATATGGAGAGATAGTGGGTTGTGACAATAATATGTCGATATCAATGACTGTGAGAAGTGGATAGTGAAGCAAGTTGTTGTTGGAGGCTACCTATGTTCTATATGAGTTGATTAATGCCAAGATCTATGTTATGTAAGGATGGAAAAATACTGATATATGCAAAAGTGCCAAAAAATGCAAAGAGGTCATAGCTTGTGAAGTGAGAAGCTACAAACCTAAGGGTAGCAAGATTCCAAGGTTCCCAACAGAAAGTCTAAAGGATAAAGTTTTTGAAGGAGGGAGATCCATAAAAATGGATTAGGTTCCTCTCCATTCTAGAAGATGAAGGATCCACTATGCGAGATTGTACAATGTTGGTGGCCATATTCATATATGGACACTAGGAGTGGGCATAGATAGAAGTTAGTTTACTAGTGTTGTTCAATTGGGAGTCTTGATTTCCCTCATGAGAAGCTAGTAAGGAAGAAACATTGTTATGTACACAATGTGATAAATTCCTCAAAGGAAATCAAGACCATCAAGATGGCTTGCAAATACAGTAGGGTTTCAATGAGAGGTGCAACAACATTGGATGTGTTATCACTCATCTAATAATCATCAAGGTGTTGATTTAAGTCACACACTTGAGAGTGGGAAGTAGTATGCAATGTGGCCTTATGATCAAATCCCACATTGGTACCATGAAAGGTTTTAATAGGTGAAGTAGGTTAAAAAGAAATAGAAGTAATAAGGGGGAGAGTTGTTATTTGGTCATAAGAAAAACTTGTGAAGTCAAGTCCTAACTTGATTGGATTAGTAGTATTTCAAGAGTAACACATTTTGATGTTTCTATAACTTCAATGTACACATTATTAGAATAAAGATATCGGGTCATGAATGCACAATCTAGAAGGATTACTAAGTAGTATTAAATTTTGTTTCAACTTTTTGAATTTTTTGTTGTGTTTAACAGGGTTTTAAGTGTAAGAGTTTAGTATTCACCAAAATTTAGAGTATGAAATTTAATTTTACAAAGAGAAAACTAGCCCTCTTCATCAAACAATCTCATTGAACTTACATAATATAAATTCATAGATTTATTGAGTTGAAAGAACTGTAAATACAAAGTAGAGAAAAGCTTGGACACAAAACCTAGAGGCCTTTGTGAGGGACACCAACATGTAGCATGGATGTCTACTTGCCACGTTTTTGTCTATACAAAATGAGATACCATGTTTTCTTATTTTCCTCATGAAAAGTACCTAATTTATACAAAGATGAAACTAGCACTACTAGGTATATCACTAGTTGACAAAAAAAAAACTAAATGAAAAGATTTAACTAATCTATAAATGAGAACAAAATAAAAAGTAAAAGGATATATTTGCAAACTCTCGTGTGATTGAATATATTCTCAAAGAACTTGTAGCTACAAGAAACAAATAAAATGTTGGGGGTCATTTAGGCGCTTGCCAAGAATAGTCAAACCCCTACATTGGTCTTTTAATCTCCATAGTCTACAACCAATACATAGAAAATGGTAAAATAATATAGTGTATGTTTGTATCTTAAGCATGTTTATAAAGAGCAGTGAGAAATGCAAGTAGAGTGAACAAAAAATAAATGTTAGAGTTTTGATAAGAAGGAAATGAGATACCAAATACCAAAGATAATAATAATTAGGATTCTATAGAAAAATGAAATGAAGAATACAAGGTGAATTTAGAGTAAAATCACAATACAAATCACCTCCCAAGAATGATGAGAATAATCGAGGCAAGAATATTGTTGTAGGATGTTGCTAAAATTTCCAAGTACTCACAAGAATTATGGAGTTTTCACATACACTTCAAGAATTCTATAAAATTGTTTAATAAGCTAGTAATAATGATGGATAATGCTTAGAGAGTGAAAATTTGCAATAGAGAATAAAAAAAATTACAAGAGAGAATAATATTGATTCAAAATAGATGGAATGGAGGGAGAAATATAAGTTGAGTAGCTATTTGAATTCTATCTAGAGTGATTACCTATAAATTAGGTAAGTGATAGGTAAATAAATGCTCATAAACAACCACAAGATCACAAACTATCATGGGAATCTATTATTTCATGTGGATTTCTACATGTTGCATTAGAGTCTAGACAATTGTAGCTCATAAAATTTTCAAACACTAGGAAACAACATAAACATGACATATATAACATTACCTTTGGGAAAAAAGAATATGGGAAGTTAAGCCTTAGCACCATGAGCATAAAAAGGCTAAGACAAAGGCTAAAATGGCCTATAAACATACTAAGGGCGATAGACACCAAAGTGAGCTCAAAAAATAATACAAAGTTGTAAGGGTTTGCAATTTTCATCATTACACTTCTTGACATGCCTTGGCTTAAAATTATATTCTTTGTGATGTTCAAAATCAATAATTTTTTGAGCTTAAGTCCCTAATGGTTG
>VDFB02259408.1:26475-54730 GCA_007258455.2 Sequoia sempervirens
CTTTGTGTGGTGCAATGCTTGCAATCTGATTTCATCAAGGGCATTCAAATGTTGCAACCTTTCTTTCTGATATTTTGTTAAGTCCATCCCTAAATCAGCTGTTGTGTGTAAGGTTTTGTATTCAAACTTTATAGGCAACACTGTTGTTTTTCTATAAACCAACTCACAAGGGGTAACCCTGTAGTTGTCTTCCATGTAGTTTTGTATGCCCAAACAACTTCTAGTAATCTGGATACCCAATCTCTTCTATGAAGTTGCACTATTTTTGTCAATATGTTCTCAATGTCCCTATTTGTAACTTCTACTTGACCGTTTTCTTGAGGATGATATGGGGTAGATTTCTTGTGCTTGATTTGATACTCCTTCACCAGCTGGGCTATGAGGTTTGATGGGAATTGTGGTCCTTGATCAGTCACTATCTCCCTGGGAACACCATACCTAGTGAAGATTTCCTCATATAAGAATTTTGCAACATTGCCATCTTTGGAAAACTGCAATACTTTTACCTCTACCCATTTGGTTAAGTAGTCAGTACATACCAGTATATATTCTTTGTTATTTGAAGTGGGAGATATAGGGCCAATAAAATCTAGCCCCCATTTGTCAAAAAGAGCTAGTGCTAGTTGGGGCTGCAAAGGCATTTCGTCACTTCTTGTAGGTCTCCCCATTCTCTGCCATCTATCACAACTTTTAGTATACTTAACATAATCTTTGTGAAGGGTTGGCCAGTAATATCCTGTTGTTAAGATTTTAAAAGATGTCCTCTTAGTTGCAAAATTTCCACCACAAGGTTCATCATGGCAGGCGTTCAATATATCAAACACTTCATCCTCCTTAATACATCTTCTCATAATGTTATTTGGGCCAGTGTAGAATAAAAATCCAGAAATACAAGAATAAGGGAAGCATTTGTGAACTAACTATCTTTTCTCCCTTGGAGAGAAGTAAGCTGGAATCTGCCATGTTACCAAGTAGCTAGCTATATCAGCATACCATGGATTATGTATACTTCGACCAAATAAATGCTCATCAGGAAAAGAATCATCAACCACTCCTTCAGATTTTGTTGGCAATCTAGATAGAAAATCAACAACCACATTATCTTTTCTTGGTTTATCAACTATGGTTATGCCAAATTCTTGCATTAACAATAACCACCTCACAAGTCTGTCAGGAGAAAATGGTAAGGCATCTTAGAAAGAAACATTTTAGATCAATAGTGCCTTCAGTAGAAGACATGTACTGCTATGCCATAAAGTGGAATCAAACATAGTTCATTTCCCACATTGATCCTTTTGAGAGAAAATCATGCTTAACCAGTTTCAACAACACCATTAACAGATTCAACAAACAGAACCAACAACCATGAAAGATGAAATAGAAGACATGAACACATAGATATACGTGGGGAAAACCCTTTTCGGGTAAAAAACCCCACCCTCCAAAATCCCAGATCGCAATTGTATTATTTAGCAACAAATTATAGTTACAAATACAATATCAGGCTCACGACCTTTATAGAGTTTACATCTTGTTCCATTCTAGAGAAAATTCGGCAGCATAACCCACCGCGACCACCTCCCTCAGTGAGAGACATCTCATTCGGCTACACAGCCACATGGCTCAACCACTGGCCTCTCGGCCTCTCTGTCGCAAAGTCGCTTAGCCTTCACCTTCTGCAAGAATCATCTATGTCTCGACTACCTAGCCTCTCAGCCCCTCTAGTTACCGCCGCTTTGAGATTGTCTTTCTCTCTCACTCAGACTGTTCAACTACCACACCCCTTTAGGGTTACACCTTGAGCCACACGCCATCATCTAGCATTTTTGGCCATTGTATAAGTAGTTGGACAAATCTCCATCATTGAACTTAGGGTTATCCACCAACACCATGCCGCTCAGTCAAAAAGACATTCATTACTGTCTCACCGAAGTTCACCAAGCACATGGGCCCACATGCCATCTGTCCTCCACGTCATCGCCACCTGTCGGCCTTCGTCATGATCCACCATCCTTATCAAGTCCCAAGTGGTCCTCACATCCATTGGCATCCAAGTCGCCAAATCGCTGAAAAGTTGAACTTCAAAACCCCATGTCGGAGGTTGTGAAGTTCCTAGAACCTGCGACTCGCTGAAAGCACAAGGATCACCTTGTCACCCAAAACTTGAACTTCCAAACCTCATGTCGGAGGTTGTGAAGTTCTCAAAACCTGCGATATGCCATCAACAAAGGGATCTCTCTGTCGCTCAAAACTCGAACTTCCAAACCTCAAGTTGGAGGTTGTGAAGTTCGCAAAACCCATGACACACCAACAAAAAAGGGATTAACTTTTGCTTCACAGTCGCTAAGTTGGGAGGTAATGAAACTTTAGAACCTTGCGACTTCAGTTAGAAAAACTTGAAAACTAGCAACTTAACTCAGGCCAATGAAGGAGGAAAACACAACTGCTCCAGGAAATCGATCAAGCCAATAAATTTGAGTCACATTTCTCAACAAATTCTTCCACCTACTACTGGCTTATTCATCAAGTATCTAATTTTTGTATGATCTTTGTGTATGAATACTTGATAGCCAGTAATGTAGTGTCTGAACTTGTTAATGGCATAGACAACATCAAGCATTTCTTTCTCAGTCATAGTATAGTTTATTTTTTCTCCTTGTAGGTTTTTGCTAATATAGTATATGGCATACTCCTTATTCCCCTCTTTATGTCCTAGGAATGATCCAATAGCAAAGTTTGATTCATCAGTATGAATGTGAAATGGCAATGTCCAATTTGGACCTCTTAAAACTGGTGCATTAGTCAAAGCTTCCTTTAACTTTTCAAAGGAATGTTGACAGTCTAGAGTCCACACAAACTCAATATCCTTTTTCAAAAAAGTAAACAAAGGGGCAACTATTTTTTTGTAATCTTGAATGAATCTCCTGTAATAACCTGCATGTCCCAAAAAACTTCTCACATCTTTTTGTTTCTGAGGGATAGGCAGTGTAGATATAATCTCAATCTTCTTGTGGTCAACTTGTATCCCTGCACTAGAAATAAAATGTCCCAAGATAATGCCTTTTGTCATCATCATAAAACATTTCTCATTGCTCAATGATAAATTATTTTCATTGCATCTCTTCAAGACTATTTCTAAATTTTGCAAAGCCTCATCAAATGTTTCACCATATGTGGTGAAATCATCCATGTAAATCTCCATCTTATCATGTGCAAAATCAGAAAATATACTAAGCATTGTTCTCTGAAATGTGGCTAGAGCATTGCACAAACCAAAAGTTAAAACAAAATATGCATAGGTACTCCAGGGACAGGTAAATGTGGTTTTATCTTGATCTTCAAGTGCAATCTTAATTTGGTTATAACCACTGAAACCATCAAGAAATGAGAAATATTTCTTCCCTACCAAAGAATCAAGAACTTGGTCAATGAATGGTAATGGGAAGCGATCCTTCCTTGTGGCAGTATTTAGTTCCCTGTAGTCAACATAGACTCTCCATTTACCACCCTTCTTTGGAACTACATGACCAATGGTGAAACCCATTCACTGTCTAATATAGGGTATATGAATCCTACATTCAAAAGCTTTTGCAATTAGGCTTTCACAATCTCTCTGAAAGCTGGATTCATGTGTCTTTGTGGCTGCCTTATGGGTCTATAGCCATCATTGATGTAAATTTTGTGCATGCATAAGGCAAGACCAATGCCTTTCATGTTACTATAATCCCATGCAAAGGTTGTTGCATATGCCTGATGAGTCCAATTTATGGCTCAATTTTGATAGAGTTTATTATCCATTTGTTGTTGTTGTCATAGAATTTGATACTTGGATGTTGACATTTTCATGTTATTTCCTCAAAACCATAGACATTGGGCATAAATTTATCTTTGTGACTTCTAAATGACATTAACATTCTATGTGAACTATCTATGTTAATTTTACATGTGGATTAATGAATGTTACTTTAAGATAGTTATAGATATGCAATTGTTGTGAGTGCTAATGTTGTCATGCAGACATAATTAGAGCCTACAAAATTGAGGAAGATTATACCAACTAGTCATTCACCATAAAGGTCAACAAGGTGATCATTTAAAGGTCAATGGAGGGAAGATTCTCAACGAAGGGAAATTCCTAGTTCAAATCGAAGAATTGTAACTGCCTTGTAAATGGTCATAATAGTTTGTTGAGCGAATATAGGAGTTATTTTTATGCTAGATTTGCGTTAAGGCAAACAGGCTTGACCAGATTCCACACATGCATAACCTCCTTTCCACTTTCTATGCTTTCCATAAAGTGGTGTCCTCCTAATATGTTGGAGTTGAACGCCTTGCTAGGTAGTTAGTTAGTAGTTTTTCCTTCTATAAATAAAACTCAGATGCTCCTTCTCAAAAGGTTGATTGATCTAATGTTGTACTCACATTCTTAGTTTTTCAATAATACAGTTACATTGCTCTATTGTAATCATGCTTTCAATGAATAAAATGAAGTTATAAGTTCGTTGCATCTAAGTTTATCTTAAGGGATACTCATCCAAGGGGTCCCACTTGGTGAGAATTCCATCCTTTAGCTTAGTTATTATTTTTTTGTTCAGCAATAGTTATGAATCTGGCAACTGTTTGTTCCTGCAGCCACTAGAATTCCATTATGTGACTATTCCTGTAGCCAAAGCAGACAGAGTAGTTTCATGTCTTTTGCCTAGATTTTAATTTATGTCATGCACTTCAATTTAGTATATTTTTTGGTTGATGTTTAGTACTTATGTTACTTCTTTGTAAGCAATTTACTTTTAGCATCATGTCTTTCTTAAGCTATAGGATGAATATGGCTACTATGGATTCCTAGTGCACATATTGTGCTAACCCATTTCAATTCTACGTCCCTAGGTTGAAAATTAAATGAACCTTCATAATGATTAAGATAACTATTCAGATTAGATGTCCAATCTCTGAATCACAACTTTAAGGGCTTAGTTGTTAAGTCATTGTAGGAGGCCAACATTTTTGGCGTCATTGTCGGGGATGGTGTCAAACTAGGAAGTTCTTTGGAGTCATTGGTAGTTTCTTTCTTGCTATAATTATTTCTGAAAGTTTGTTCTTAGTATACCCCTCATTTAGGAAGCAATGACCCCCTATTCTTTCACCAATTCTTTGTGTGAGTTGGTTGATGTTGAGTTGATACCGCATGCATAAAGGAAGGAGAAGAGATGCTTATGGGAGATTCCTTCCTAATGATCATGATCCATTTCAGCTAGAAGAGCTTCCAAATATGCCAGGAGACGAAGAAGAAGAAGAGCCACACCCTTTTGCTGATGCATTTCCCAATTTAACCAATTCTGAAACTTCCTCTGAAGATCAAAATCTAATTGAGAATCCATTTGCTTTGGAACTCCATCAGGTAGGCATGGGTGATGCAAATAGAAATAGACCCAACCAGCAAGATTTTCCATTCCACATTGCTCATCAGAATGAAGTTGAAAACCTCAAAAATATCCCTACTTCAGTCCTTCCTAAGTTCTATGGACTTTTCATAGAAGACCCTGATACCTTCTTGTTTGAGTTTGATATCCTTTGCAGAAGCTATGACTATACCACTAATTCTCATAGGCTTAGGTTGTTTCCTACCACCTTGAAAGAGGTTGCATTAAGATGGTTTATGAGCCTAGGAAGAAATACTGTGGAGACATGGGATGACATGAAGACAAATTTCCTTGAGAAGTACAAGGAATATTGCAGGGGCAATGACATGAGAGGAGATGACTTCTTTAGGATGCAACAAAAGGAAGATGAGAGTTTGGAGGATTACATTTCAAGGTTTACATTTTTCTTGCAGAAATCTCCACATCATACACTCAATGAAGCATCCCAAAAGCTTCTCTTCTTGAGAGGAATTAATGAGAGCTACGTTAAGGCTTTAGACCTGATGGGAGGAGGAGATATCACCCAAGATCCTTGGGAAGATATTAATAAGCTATGTCAGAACTATTCTAGGGTAGCTTCAAAGAAAGAGAGAGCTCACGAATCCTCTGTGGGTAAGTCATCCACCAGTGGAGTTTCAAGGATGGAGATTACTCATTTTTTGGCAGACTTCAAGCAAGACATCATAAACAATCTAGCTATTTAGTTGGATACACTTCAAGCTAAAAAGAAACATGAGGAGGCAGAGGCAATGTTGGTAGAATATTTCCCTCACTGTAGACAAAAGAAGGATTGCAGATGCAAGATGGTAGCTAACATTGATACTAAGCAGATCTCACCTGAGTTCAAGCCAATCCAGGGTGAAGATGATCAAGTATACTATATTGCACAAAGGAGGCCATGGGCTCCAAGACAAGGTATGCCACCAAATCCATTATCTTTTGTTGGGCCATATTTCAATTCTTATTCATTTGGTAACCAATGGAAACCCCCATATCCATCCAATTATGGAGGATATCCACCACAACCTTGGAATAACCCTTCAAATATCTGGCCCAATCACCAAAAATCTCCACCCTAGTGGCAACAACCTCAGAGGAATTGACAACAGTTTCAAGGAAATTGGCAGCCACCTCCAGGAAACTAGTAGCAAACATCTCAATGGAGGGGAGGATAGCAATAGCCAAACCAGACAACCGGTTACATGCAACCACCTTCTCAGTCCCAACAACCTGCTATAATGCCCCCTCCTACTAGTTCAAGTTCAAACACGCCTAGACCTACTTAGCTACCAGCTTATCCCACACCTAACCCAAATAACAAACCACAACAACAACCAGTTTATTCTACTGATTCAAATCAATTCCCTGCATATGATGTGAGTGTAAGTGACATCCACTTGCATTCAAGAACTACTTTTCCAGCTCCTTCCACACCTATCATCACTGAGCTTCCTGTGGAAGAAGAGGAACCTCTGAATGTCCCCATTCATCCAAGTGTACCTAAAAATATTGAACCAGCCCCAGTTCAGCAGACTGAACAAGAACCGCCATTTCCTCAGAGGTTGGAAATTATTAAACAAAAGGAAGAGGAGGAAACAACCTTTGACATTTTAGATCAGCTGAAACATATATGTGTCAAGATACCTCTATTTCAAGCCATAAAATAATTTCCCATATATGGAAAAGCAATTAAGGAAGCATGCCTCAAGAAGCCAGGTAGGAAAAAGAAAGACCCCACTACGGTTCATGTGTTGGGACAGCTAGCTAACATCATGCTTGGGAAAGTGATTGTTCCCAAATACAATGACCTAGGTAGTCCTGTGGTAGGAGTTGTTATAAATGGAATCCAAATAAAGAATGCTCTAATTGATTTGGGAGCAGCAATAAATGTGATGACTAAGGATATCCTACAACAACTAAACGTTGCAAGCATGAGACCTACTCCTATTGTCCTGCAGCTTGCTGATAGTTCCACTGTTAAACCTGATGGTATAGTAGAGGATCTTGTGGTAAATCTAGACTCTTGGGAGTACCCAGTAGATTTCATGATTCTTCCTCCTAAGGCTACACTAGGTGAGTATCCCATTATTCTTGGAAGGCCATGATTAGCAACAATAGATGCCTATATTGGATGTCAGTCAAGAGACATGACCATTTCTAATGGGAAGAGCACCAAAAATCTTGTTCTCTACCCTCCTACTCAACCATCCCATGATATGGATAACCCCATATGGCCACATGTTTGTGAAGAGGCCGAGGAAGTTAGTTTTGTGGCACAACTTATGATGTTAGGAAAAATTTCTTTCATGCCGCTTCAAGAAGAAGATGAAGTATTGTCTAACATAATTTAGAACCATTGTGAGGTGCAGGAAGCATCATCCTCTCATGCATCTGGTTCTGCTGGTCCAGTGAAGACCCTTCTGCCCGCTCTTCCTGCAGCTAAACCTCCTGCAACAACTGATATGTTTCATACATTGTTGCCACATGAACCTAAGGTACCAAGTATTAGTGAAACAATTATGATAGAGTTAACTACACAAGTGCAAGTGTCAAAAGAAAAATACCTGAATATTAACAACAAATTGAGTCAAGAGCAACAACTGGCTTTAACAAACTTGTTGAGGACCCACCGGCATGCATTTGCATGGGACTACCATGATATGAAGGGGTTAGACCCCAAACTCTGCACTCATAGGATATACATCAGAGATGATTGCACACCAGTGAAACAACCACAAAGAAGAATTAACCCTATATTGAGGGAAATTGTAAAAGGGGAACTACAGAAATTGCTAGATGCAAGATTTATTTACCCTATTTCAAATAGCCAGTGGGTGTCCCCATTGGTGATTGTGCCCAAGAAGGGATGGAAATGGATAGTTTGTGTCAACTACAGGGAGTTCAACTCTACCACTAAAAAGGATTATTTTCCCCTTCCTTTCATAGATCAAGTATTGGATTCTGTTGCAGGCAAGCAGTATTTCTCTTTTCTAGATGGATTCAGTAGCTATAACCAGATACAAATTGCACCCGAGGATCAAGAGAAGACCACCTTTACTTTTCCATGGGGGACTTATGCCTACTCACTACTTCCATTTGGCTTATGCAATGCACCTACAACTTTTCAGAGGGAAGTCATTAGCATATTTTCAAATATCTCACATGATTGCATGGAGATTTATATGGATGAACTTACCACCTATGGTGTTGATTTTAATGAAGCATTGGAAAATCTCAGGAGAGTCTTACAGAGATGTGCATAACATAATATGTCTTTAAATAGTGAGAAATGCTTCATGATGATGCAAGAAGGTGTAGTCCTTGGTCACTACATCTCTCACAAAGGAATTCAACTAGATCCTGCCAAGATTGAGGTGATCACTAATTTTCCTATACCTGCAAAGCAAAAATATGTCAGAAATTTCTTGGGACATGCAGGCTACTATGGGTGTTTCATCAAAGATTTCAGTAAAATGGCAACACCATTGTACAATCTCCTAACTAAAGATGTTGAGTTCCAATGGACAGATGACTGTGACAAGGGAATTCTCTGATTTGAAAGCAGGTTTAACCCATGCTCATGTACTCAAAGGTCCCAATTGGGAGCTTCCCTTTCATATTCATACAGATGCATCAGACTATGCTATAGGAGTAGTCTTGGGACAGAAAGAAGGAAGAATTAAAAATGATATTTATTTAGTTGGAAAGAACTTGCAAGGAGCTGAATTCAATTATACAGTGACCGAAAGGGAAATGCTGGCAGTGATCTATGCCCTTACAAAATTCAGGCACTACATAACAGGCTATCAGATCTTTGTGCACACGGACCATGTAGCAATTAGGTACCTCATGAATAAGCCGCTGATCTCAAGTAGGCTAGCAAGATGGTTGTTGTTGATGCAAGAATTTGACATAACCATTGTTGATAAACCAGGAAAGGAAAATGTTGTAGCATAATTTCTTTCTAGACTGACTACATCAGAGGACAATCAAGTCATTGATGACTCTTTCCTTGATGAACATTTTTTTTCCATCAGTGTGCATACACCCTGGTATGCTGACATAGCTAATTATCTGGTCATAGGGAGAGTTCCTCCTCATTTCTCTCCAAAAGAGAGAAGGGTGCTCATTGAGAAGACTTTTCCTTTCTCATGGATTATAGGATGTTTGTTCTACACTGGACCAGACGATGTCATGAGGAGATGTGTGAGGGAAGATGATACATATGATATATTGCATGCATGTCACAATGAACCCTGTGGAGGGAATTTTACAGCCAAGAGGACAACACTGAAGATTCTAAATAAAGGATATTACTGGCCCACACTCCACAAGGATGCAGGGAAATATACAAGGAAGTGTGACAGATTCTAGAGAATGGGCTGGCCAACCAAATCTGATGAGATGCCACTTTACCCCCAGGTAGTAATCACTCCATTTGATAAATGGGGATTGGATTTTGTAGGACCCATTGATCCTCCATCAAATGGTAAATCCTATATCTTGGTTTGCACTGATTATGTAACCAAGTGGGTTGAAGTTAAAGCAATGAAGCATGCAATAGATAATAAGGTTGCAAAATTTCTTTGAGGAAATTTTCACTCGTTATGGAGTTCCAAGGGAGATAGTAACTGATCAAGGGGCTCAATTTACATCAACCCTTGTTGCAGCACTGGTTAATGAATACAATGTGAGGCATAGGAAGTCTACTCCTTATCACCCTCAGGCCAATGGCCAAGTTGAGGTGACCAATAGGGAAATTGAAGCCATTTTGACGAAAACAATGGCTATCCATAGGAAGCATTGGGAAAGCAGGCTACCAGAAGTTGTTTGGGCCTATAGGACCACCTGGAAAACAACCACAGGCTTCACTCCTTTTGAATTACTATATGGGAAGACAGTTATGATGCCCATTGAGATTGAGCATAAGACCCATAGGACTGCACTAGACTTAGGGATGGATATCTTTGAGGCACAAAAGGACATAATTATGCAGTTGAGTAATTTGGATGAGGTGAGAAAGACAACCTTGCATCACACTGGGGTAGTGCAGAATCAAAGGATCAAATGGCATGATAAGTACATAAAGGACAAGCAGTTCTAGCCTGGTGACTAGGCACTCCTTTATGACTCAAGGTATCAAGATAATGCAGGAAAATCGCAAAATAGATGGTTGGGACCATACGAAGTTGTAGAAGTATTTCCCAATGGAGTTGTACAACTCACCACCATTGAACTTGTCAGATTCAAACTTCTGGTCAACGGTCACCGCTTAAGGTTGTATCACAAGCCAACATCCAAGGAAGAGTTCATGTAGCAATTTAACTAGCCCCTAGCCTCTAAACTTCCTGCAGCTGAAGGAAGCGGACCTAGTGTCCCTCCTTCTGACTGATCTAAGTACACATGCAATCACTTCATAATAAAGAACTCCACTTTTATGGGAGTCCACTTCTTCATTAATCCACCCATCCGCCCATCCATCTCCACCTTTCTCTCTCTTCCATCACTCCACCATCACTTCACTTCATTCCATCTCCACTTTCATTAATTGCTCAACTGACTTCTTAAACGGTGACCAATACTTTCTCAATATTCTCTGCAACATATATTCCAAGAATTTAGGTACATGTGCATCAATTTGTTACATCTTAATTTTCTTTTAGTATGTTTATTTAATTATTGTGCATTAATGTAGATGTTCTCCATAGCATGTAATTATCCCCTGCCTTGTTAAATCGTCATTACCACCTCGCATGTGCGAAAACATGCTCAAATTTAGGATGGGGGAAGTGTGAATAACATGTCCACGTGTCAATCCATGTTGGTCCATGTCAACAAAATTTAAATTGAGCTAATTTGAATGATAGAGTGAGGTGACGGCTCGCATGTGTGAGATGACACCAAACCGCCACCATTTTTCTCGATTGTGTCCTTCATTTATTATTCCTTACTGCCTTTATTGCCTCAGTCATAATCCTATGTCATCAAAAAAGTAAAATTCATATGACATTGGCATTGGGAATTTAGTAGCGTTGCAGGAAGGAGAAATTTGGCTTTCAGACAAAGATTGCAAGAAGGGAAACCTTACAGAGTGCTTGTTCAATTGCAAACAGCTGAAACAATGGGAGGTCAGTTAATTAGAAATGAACCCACAGTTCATGATGTAGTATTGCAGGATGCACCTTCCCAGGCTGAGTTCATAAACTGCGGATGGTTAAATTATTTCCTGAAGCTTAATAGTTATAACAAAGAAGTTACGCTAAAATTTGCACAGACATTTTCTGAAGGAAAGGCCATGGTAAAAGGGATGGAAGTAATAGCTACTGAAGAGAGGATTGCAGAAGTGATAGGGTTTCCTGTTGATTGTGAACATTACTCTACTACCAGAGATGCAAGGTCAGCTAGGGCTGAATTTTCTAAACCCGGTGACCCTCCATTGGATTTGGACAAGCAAGGTGTGAAGAGAACCTCTCTGCCTGAGTCGTGGAAGAAAGTAGTTGTTCACATTGTGAAGTACATTACATGTGAAGGCCACTAGTTGAACCTACATTATGTACACTTTAAAATCTTGAATCACATGAGGCATTGGAGAAGAATGAATGTTCCAAATGTGTTATATCATCTTCTTTCAATCATGGCGGCTGAAACCCAAAAAGGTAGGGATAATTTTGTCTCCCACCATTGTCTGATCAAATTATTAGTAGAGAAGTCTCTGCATGATGTGTCTGATATGACTTGAGAGGAATTTTTAAATATTGATCAATTTAGACCAGAGCATTTGTGACCTAGGGTTTTACCTCAATTTTGTAGGGTTAGTAGGAGAGTGAGTTTTGTTGAAGCCACTCCTAGAGTCTCAACCTCTAATCCAAGCCCTAGTGTAAACCCTCCTACAACTAAGAAAACAATAAAGATTAGTTCTTTTGAGATAGAAAATTTGGACAAAGAAATTTCCTCTTCAAACTCTAATGATGATGTCCCTCTTAGAACCCTAATTTGAACCAGGTGACAAAAGAAAGAGGTAGAAATGAGGAAGGGAAAAGCTAAAAAGAAAACGATAGAAAAAGAAGCACCAAGCTCTAAGAAACAGAAGGTTGGCATTGTTCTTCTTGCAACCGAAGAAAAACATGAAAGACCTCCTAGAAAGTCAAGACCAGTTGGGTCAGCCATTGGTGTGCCTCTGAAGGAAATCCCTAGGCCTTGAGGAACATCACGAGAGGACACAAAAGCCCCAATGGGGCAGGTGAACATTGAGGAAAATGACATTTTTGAGGAACCAGCAAATATAAGGTTGGTCGCTTGTTTCCATCGCAAAACAGGTTGAGATTCAAGAGTATGATGAGAATCAGGAGTTCCTACAGCAAGAGCAAGAACCCCTACAACCAGAACTAGGTGAACAATCAGAACCCCAACAGTTGGTGCCACATGAAGAGCAAGAATCAGTGCTAGGAATTTTTTTGATAGGAATACATAGACCCTCTAATTTTTCATGGAACATGGTAGCCATGAACCTATGGAATGAGATGCAAAGGAGGGAAGAAGAATGGAAAAAGGAGAAACACAAGCTAAAGGAGGAGATTAAAAAGAAAGATGCAGAGATTGAAGAGAAGAATACAAAAATTGTTGCCTTAAAAGAAAAGGTGGACAATGTAGTAGCCTTAGTGCCTCAGATGTTAGAGTGCAGGACTCCTCCAAGAGTCTATGCTTTATATTTGAAGGAGAGGAATCTTTCTTTTAAACTATCAAGGATCATTTTAGGCTTGAATCCTTCCCTTGAGACTCCTCTTGAATTTTTCCAAGCTTATCAGATTGCTCCTCCTGAGGTGAAAAATTTGTTGTGTGAACTCTATTTGCATAATTGTGTTGTGTCCCATGATCATGATTGGAATCCATTGCTGTATGTTGGGGATATCTAATTAAGGGCATTTATGTCCTAGAGAATGAAATTAGTTCGAGACAACAGTTCAGGACTTACAGGAAAATAGAATCCAACACTCCTTTCCCATCAAGGCTGAATCTAGAAATCTTGGAGACATTTTTTGGGAATGGCATAGATTTCTTTACCGACCAAGCTATAGCAATAGGATCCTACTTGAGAGAGAAGCAGTTTACAAAGAATATGAGAAGGTAGTAGAAACTATAGGGAAATCTATAATGGGATATCTATCACAGAGGTGGAACAACCTGACTGATGAGTTAAAACAAGTTGAACCTCACTCTCTACAGAACTATGTTGCATTAGGCAAAAGAGTTGATAAATATATATAGCTTGGAAGGATGAAAGGGAAATTTTGGCTTCCATTAACTTTTTAGCCACCTCCTAATATGGCCTATGCTAAATTTTAGGTATTATTGGTATGATATAGCTGCAGAGAGGAAAAGATGGAACGGGTTGGACAACAAGCAAGGGTTTTATTGGGACCCCAATTCAATCACTACAAGAATTGATGTGCGGCAATTGGCAGTTGTAGATTTCAAGGTATTGACTAAGCAAAGGAATAACTCTTCCTCTGCTGGAGGACCAACAAAACCTTAGGTTGGGGGGAGTGATGAGTCCAATTCATGGCTCAATTTTGATAGAGTTTATTATCCATTTGTTGTTGTTGGCATAGACTTTGATACTTGGATGTTGACATTTTCATGTTATTTCCTCAAAACCATAGACGTTGGGCATAAGTTTATCTTTGTAACTTCTAAATAACATTAATAGGCTATGTGAACTATCTATATTAATTTTACATGTGGATTAATGAATGTTACTTTAAGATAGTTATAGATATGCAATTTTTGTGTGTGATAATGTTGTCATGCAGATATAATTAAAGTCTACAAAATTGAGG
The DNA here is from genome assembly GCA_007258455.2 of Sequoia sempervirens. Lineage (NCBI taxonomy): Eukaryota > Viridiplantae > Streptophyta > Pinopsida > Cupressales > Cupressaceae > Sequoia > Sequoia sempervirens. The sequence goes on from VDFB02259408.1 coordinate 40,733, forward strand.
AAGATTATGCCAGCTGGTCATTCACCATAAAGGTCAACAAGGTGATCATTCAAAGGTCAATGGATGGAGGATTCTCAATGGAGGGAAATTCCTAGTTCAAATCAAAGAATTTTAATTTCCTTGTAAATGGTCATAATAGTTTGTTGAGAAAATATAGGAGTTATTGTTATGCTAGATCTTCATTAAGGCAAACAGGCTTGACCAGATTCCATGCATGCATAACCTCCTTTCCACTTTCTATGCTTTCCATAAAGTGGTGTCCTCCTAATCTGTTGGAGTTGACCACCTTGCTAGGTAGTTAGTTAGTAGTTTTTCCTTCTATAAATAAAACTCAGAGTCTCCTTCTCAGAAGGTTGATTGATATGATGTTGTACTCGCATTCTTAGTTTTTTAGTAGTACAGTTGCATTGCTCTACTGTAATCATGATTTCAATGAATAAAATGGAGTTATAAGTTCGTTACATCTAAGTTTATCTTAAGGGATACTCATCCAAGGGAGCCCACTTGGTGATCATTCCATCCTTTAGCTTAGTTATTACTTTTTTGTTCAGCAATAGTTATTAATCTGGCAACTGTTTGTTCCTGCAACCACTAGAATTCCATTATGTGACTGTTCCTACAACCAAAGTAGACAAAGTAGTTTCCTATCTGTTTTCTCATATTTTCATTTTTGTCACATACTTTAGTTTAATATAGTTTTTGGTTGATGTTCAGTACTTATGTTACTTCTTTCTAAGCAATTTACTTTCAACATCATGTCTTTCTTAAGTTGTAGGATGAATATGGTTACTATGGATTCCTAGTGCACATATCGTGTTGACCCATATCAAGTCTACGTCCCTGGGTTGAACCTTCATAATGATTAAGATAGCTATTCAGATTAGATGTCCAATCTCTGAAACACAACTTTAAGGGCTTAGTTGTTAAGTCATTGTAGGAGGCCAACAATGCTACATCACAACATGCAAGGATTTATGTTGTTCATTAGTCAATGCATTATTAACATTCAACATTTTTCTAGTCTTGATCTCTAATTGCATAGAAATTTCTTGTACAGAGGACAGACCGATGCTAGTTATTATTGGCAAGCATTGTTGGGGTAACAAGGTATGGATTATTTGGGATATATCTTGTGAGGAACTGGTAGGTATTATGCTTTCCAAGGGATCATGCAAGCAAGATAGACAACCTTGTTGTTGTGGGTGCCTTCCATAGTCATTTTGTATGATATGATCTATCAACTTATCCTCATCTTGAATATCTAGTAGGGGGTTTCATTCAATGGTCATTAAGTTCTGCAATGAGTAGTTGTCCTCATCATCCAGGTGTGGCCAAATGTTCTGCTCAAGGTCTTGCTGTGGTTGAGCTGGTGGATAAAGTACTAGGTTCTTGGTTATAGTTTCATTGGATATGATCATATTTCTCGACCTACAACCTATGAATGCATCAACTGTGGCTAACCAAGGTTGACCTAGAATTAGTGTATAACCAACAAGATTAACTTTGGGCTAAAGTACTATAAAATCAATAGGGTAATCCCAAGAATCTAATGCAACGATAAAGTCCTCAATAACTCCTTCAGGCTTAATTGTAGACCTATCAGCTAATTGTAAAACTATCTAAGTGGGCCTAAGATTGGATAAATATAGTAGTTGCATGGTCTCCTTGGTCATTACATTAATTTCAGCACCCAGATCTATCAAAGTATTCTTAATGAGAGTCCCATTGATTTTAACGTCCACTACTGGACTACCAGGATCTGTATATTTGGGAACAGTTATATTTCCCAACATTATATCAGCAAGGTTACCCAAAACATGGACTGTCTGTGGGTCCTCTCTTTTCCTTCCTAGATTTTTAAGGCAAAGATCCCTAACAGTCTTAGTATAGATGGGAATATCTTTGATAGCTTCGATTAAGGGGATTTTAATCTTGACATCTTTTAACTAGCTTAGAAGGTCAGTTTCAGCCTGTGTCTGTTGCTACTAGATAGCCAAACATTCAGGGAATGGACGCTTCAGATGTGATGTAGTCTGGAGCCCTTGATTGGACTCAGATTCCAAAGGTGGGTTATCTGAGGCTTCCTTTGTGGGTTCTTCATTGTGTAATTCTATAATTTTGGGAGATGAAGGTCCTACAAGCTGCTTCCTTGATTTGAGATGAAGATCACTCACCTCTACCCCATAATTGGGGTATTGGAAAGCTTCATTTGTAACCTCCCGCTACGTAACCTCGAAGGGTAAGAGCCAAAAGAGAACAAGATAACAAAAATTTGAACATGAAGTGATAACATACACAAAAACATAAGGAAAGTTTCTGGTGAGATTCCAAAGCAACAACTTATGGAGTAGCAAGTTTCAGAGCAATAGTTTCATAGCATCAAGTTCCAGAGCAACTGTTTTGGAGCATCAATTCAAATGTTCCTAATACCCATATCCACTTTTAAACATAAATCCATAATGATCATCATAGTACAAGCAGGTCTGATACCAACACTGAAAAACCATAAGCTAGACATAAAACATCACATTTCTTCTCATTAAATATATGATTACATCTTCTCTCTCAAGAGAGTACAATATACATAAAGGGATATACATGAGTACAATGGAATAGTCATGAATAAGATACATCAACTGATAAAATAAGTACAAGGGAGAACACCTCCAACTGATGCTCCAATGACCTATACACCGGTCCCTAATGGTGGTGGCAATGCCTCCAACCATGTGGACTCAAAAGAGACCACCTCACTGTGATCGGAGGTAGTCACAAGGCCCAAATAGAAGTAACAAGGTAGGGTAAAATATGGCCAACACTTACACCAGTCACAAAGCAAACAAAAAATACAATGCATAAAGCCAATGTCACAACATGGAGATTCTCATCCAATAACATGTCGGGTACTACTCACGACTACTAAGGTACTAGGTACTAGAGTGTAGATCGGATGGAGTGTCATCATGTGTGCTCAAAGGGATGGCACCACACAGAATCAAGTACACCTCTCATACGAACGAGGAGACTCAATCATGCCCAAATCAACGCCCCACAGATGGATAACTCAATGCCTCGCAGATGGATAGGCCCTCTTGAGTGCATCCTTAGCCTTTACAAGTGCTCAAGGCCATGCACGAGGACTCATTATCTTATTAGTGTTTTACCCCATTATTTTTATTTAGTTATCACTTGTTTACTATAACTCTGCTACTAGTTCCCCTGGCAGCCACTAGCATCTCGTACGAACCAAAAAATGAGATTGTCACAAAAAACTACCAAAGACCTATTGACAATCTAATAACTGAACTCTTAAGATTTAGGAAATAAATAGAGAATAACAAAAATAAAGATAAACTAAACTAAATGAGAAAAGGGAATGATAAAATGAGAAGGGAGTAAGAAAATACTCACAAGAAGTCCAAGGATGAAGCCTCAAACAATGTTAAACCTTCATCCAGCATTAAAATACACAAAGCTCCCCAATAAGATTTAAATAAGACTATAAGAGCTCACAAAATGGATTAATAAAATCATTTAAAATTACTAAATGAAATATAGCATTATCTCATAATGATCAATGAAAATAACTTAAAATAACATATTTAAAATCTCATGGACCGTATAACAATTCAAATCTCCAATCAATTAAACACTATAAAATACTGTATTTGAAACCATGAAAAAGATTTCAATGAAACCACATCATAACAATGACAACCAAAATATATAGCCACATAATAAGATTAACGGAAACCATGACAAAATACCTCAACAAGACATACTGGTAAACCACATACGACCGTAAGGTAATCCAGACGTTACCGTTAGGTAACCAAACGGTAAGACAACACATGAACATTGCACTAATAGGGTACAGTGGGCTAGGGTAGGGGACAGGGCCTGTGACTACCTCCTGTGCGAACCCTTTTCCTAGTACCTGCAAAACAACATGAATAAACGAGTTAGACAAGGAATTGCAAGCTAAAACAAGGATTCCCCATGAAATCCATTAACATAGCTCAAATTAGGAAAAAAACAATGAAAAACACAATGAAATAGCAAAATAAAGATTGAATCCTAATTAAGCAAGCAAACTCTTGATCCCATGGGGGAATTGGTGCCAATTTGATGTGAAAACTGGCCCTTTCCCAACTCCAATGATGCAATGTTGATAGATGATGAAGAGTGTTGATGAGTGATCCACTTTTATGAAGATTCAAATGTGCTCCAAGATGAAAACCTGCATAACCTAGCTATGGATGGATGAATCTTGCAAATGCTTGAAGATGAATTTGAGTAGAGTAAGTTTACTCAAATTGTGGATGATGAAATAAGGATATGAGCTCTTTATTTATAGATTGATAAGTTGAAGAGATGTCCAAATTTGATCAATGTGGGACAAAGATTCAACCAATGATATGATGCCACTTGTCAACATGTGAGAGGATGAAGGTTGAGCAAGTTTTGAGGATTGTGTCAATAAATGCATAAATTTGAATTTCAAATTTGTTGAAATGACTTGAAAGGGGGGAAGAAAGAAAGCACTAAATGCCACTTGGCTCAAGGCAAAGGACATGTAAGGTGGAGTTATTGCCTTGTTGGAAGGACATGTCAACTCACATTTTTGAATTCAAATTTGGGAATATTCCTTCAAAGATGCCTTGTGAGGAAAATAGAGATTTAATAAATCAACTAAATATATTTTCATGTGCAAGTTGCAAAATCTAGAGGATGGGACATGATAAGAGATTAAATTAATCAAGGGTCAATTAATTTAATAGGAGATTAGATGATGTGACTTATTTGACTTAGATTTTAGGATTTATTTAAATAAAAGAATGAGAAGAATGTGATAAGATATTAATCAAATAAAGATTTTGATTTATTTAATTAAAAGGAGCTGATGTTAGATTAAATTAAATAAAGTTTTAATTTATTTAATTTAATAGATAGACTTAAGAGATTTAATCAAATAAAATTGATTATTTAATTAAATCAGATAATTAGATCAATATGATTAATTTAATTATCGAGAAGAGGTGACTTAATTAGATAAAGTGATTTATTTAATTAAGAGAGGAATATTGATGAATTTAATTAGATAAGGAGATTTGATTAAATGGTTAGACCGAGAGATGATTCAGGATGAAACGATGTTAGTGTATCAGGATTGAGTGTGCGATATCAATCTGTATATTTTTTATGTCTACACCTCCAATAACCACTATCGGGGAATACGAGTATGCTCAGGCCTGTGAATCTAGGCAGAGTCGATACTCAGTACCTGCATCACTCCAATCACACGTCAAATTACATGTGCATATAACATATATCATATAGTTGAAGCAACATCAATCATCAAGAAGAGGATCATGATATCATAAGCCTCTCGGATATGAGTGTTACGACATCATCCCTTTCTTTTCCATAATCGTACAAAAGCAATGATAACAGTATATAAATATATAAGCATGCAATCCAGCATAATAACTAATCATGTCAACATCGTAATAATATTGGAATTGCACCTCATGGGTGCCAATACAAAGTAATGATAGGACGAACAATCCAATACAAAATACACAGTTATCAAAATCCTTCAAGGAAAAGAAACAACAAAATATGAACATGGGGGTTGTTACACTCAACTAGGTACAACAATAAGGGTTTAGGTCAAGGGTTGGCCAATGTGCTATCTCCTGTTAACCTTCATCGGGAAGGTATGCTCAGACCTATGGAGCTAGGTGGAGTCGATACCTAGTACCTGTAAACATACTCACACAACAGTGTACCTATGCATATACATATATACATAGCCGAAGCACATACTACATCCTGACTACAGTTAACTACCATATATATCAATTAATTATATTAGCATAGCTAATCATGATAACCTTTCACTTAATCAACAATTTCTAATCTTATTATGATAACATTTACCATTTAGAATACCAAATCAAAATCAAAATGTTATATTACCTAGGTTGGGGTTAGAGAGGTGTTACATCGTTAGTCTAAGCATGTTAAACAAGCTTAGTGCTAGGGGTAGGTGCAGGTTGGGCAGGTCTTTGTGATGGTCTAGGTGGCTGATATTGAGGATTTGATGGAGGCATTAGATCTTGCTGTTGAGGTGGAGGATGAGGTAACATAGGTTGTTGGTAACTCATATTTTTCTACTGCCATTGTTGGCCTTTTTGTCATTGAGGCTACCATTGATTCTGTTGGGTTGGCCATTGTGAATTATAATTTGAACCCTGAAATTTTTGTTGTGGCCATGGGTGTGCCTGTTGGTTCCAATTTGGCTGAGCTTGTGGCCATTGTTGAGGATTTTTCCACTAGTTTTGATTTGTTTGCTAGGGTTGAGAGTTCCAAGCAAAAATGTTTTGGTTGCTCAAAGGGAAAGATGGATTAAAACTAAGGGGGTCTGGTGGCATACCTTGTCTTTGCTTCCATGGCCTCCTTTGTGCTATGTAAAATATTTTTCCATCATCTCCTTCAGTTTTTTGGAAATCTAGTTTCTCAATCTTTTCTTTCTAGATATTGGCCACTAGTTTGCACTTACAATTTATTTTTCTTTGCCTGCAATTAGGGTAGTACTCAGTGAGCATAGCTTTTGCTTCCTCCTGCTTCTTATTGATGTGAGGGTGTCCAACTGTGTTGATAAATGATTGATTATGTCCTCCTTCAAGTTCGACAATAAATTACCAATTTCTACTTTGGAAACCCCATTAGAGGACTTACTTATGACGGATGTCCTCTCCCCTCTTGGCTTTCTGGAAAGGGTCCTAGAATAATTCCCATAGACTTTACAAATGTCTTCAAATGGACCTATAGAGATATCTCCTCCCCCAATAAGGTTGAGGGAATCCATACATTCTTCATTAATCCCCCTTAAAAATACCAATTTAAGGGATTCCTTTGATAGTTTATGCTGTGGATTTTTTCTTCAAAGCAAACTGAAATCTTTTCACATAATCTTCTAATGGCTCATCCTCTTTTTGAGACATTGAGAAAATATCATTTCTTCTTCGATCTAATCCTCTGCAATAGTCCTTGTATTTTTCCAAGAAATTCATCTTCATGGTGTCCCAATCTAGAATAGAATCCTTGCCAAAAAAATGAAAGTAGTTACAAAACCTAATGGCTACAGGTACCTGCAACATAAGTTGTAGGTGACTACTAAAGATGTACGAGTGCAAAATTAATCTAAAACTATTTAAAACGACAAAATAACCAATCCTAATCTCCAGAGTACTATGATTTATCAATTACGCTTTTGTTCATGAACAACAACTACTATAACTAACCATAAGTTGTTCTACTTTGCAAAGCACATGTAAAATAGTGAAAAAAAAATTAATGGAAATGCATAAATAAACAAATGGATAGATGAAGTGAAGAATAATACCTGAGTGGCCAGCTTAGAGGACTGTCTCACTTAACTTAAAGCCAAATCTAACTCAGATTCTTACACATCCATGCAACATACAACTCCATTCATTGCATAACACCAGATATTTAAACAGATTCCTTGTAGATTTTATTCCATAATATCATTTTAACATGTTTTTGGATAACTGGAAAAACTAGAAAAACTACTAACTAATAATAACTTGTAACAATCAACTAACTAAACTACGAACTCATCCCCTGACTCTATACAAAACAGGGAGAGTCTTATTCAAACTGCTAACTAACTAACTGCAATCATAAATCCCACTCCTAGATACGAGGATGTGAAATTAAGATTGACTTATTCATCTAACTAAAAAGGAAAAAGAGACCTATTCAAATAAGAACATCTTGCATGTGAAACACATAGGAAAATGTCCAGAATTCTAGAACAAGTATCTTTCCAGCATTTATTCCTTCCATAATAACCACGCTCAGCTCCGCAGCTTCTTGCACTTTAGGCGGCTTGAACTTCATTAATTCCCTTTTTTTTTGCTTTGGTACTCGCTACAAATACTCCATTCTTATTACCACGTGTTGAGTTGCGGAGAGATTAATCCATACAACATACATATGCAACTAATCACCATAATTAAATCACAATATTCCATTCATATACATACATATTCATATTTAAACCATGCAATACTACAAATATTTTCACCATATTTCATTTCCACAAACTGGGTTCAAGGTTGCAAGGTATGCATGAAAAGATAACATATTATGGAAGTATTGTCTAAAAGGTACTTTAGAAACATATGTAAAGTGTCTTAAAAGTATATGAAAAGCAATAAAAAGATACTAACAACTAGACCCATCAAGTTCCCTTAGGTATCATTGATAAAGGCATGCACATGCTTTGTAACCCATTCCACTAGTTAGTAGGATAAATTATTTATCCCATATGCATGGGATGGTAGTAGTTGCCTTTGGATAAATCCAATATATTGTAATGACATTTCAAATAGAAGGAATTTTATAATATTTGTAATTGGAGTGTATACTCTATTTGGAGGTTGTCTCCTTGATTGTGAAGATAATAAAAATTATTTTCTTCCTCTCAAATTCTATACATTTATGTGTTGAGATTATTTTATCTTACAAGTTCAATACAAGTTATATTAGAGCTATTTCTAAGGCCATTATTGTAAATAATTTTACCAATTTGGGGTCATTTGTAAATGTCCACCATATGCTCTTCACTCATTTGGTGATTAGAAAGTGGTTATAATTGTAATTGCACTAAATTTGTTATCCTTGTAAATAGTTTTTATTTTATTTTAGGCTAGAAATCATGTGTTGGGGGTTTTAAGATATCCTCAAAAAAGCTATGGTTCTTAGCTAAGTTGGATTCCCTATAAAGGGTCCATTCAAGTGAGGAATATTTTGTCTCCAATGACCTCAAACAATCTTTGCATATAGCCACAACATTTTCCATACCTACTATAGAGGAGGAGATTTGACACCCACAAGACGACAAGGTCTGAAGGGGAAAATGGTCTTCAACTACCTCGAGGATCAATGCTTAGGTGACAAGATAAAATGATGAAGGGGACTTATTTATATTTTATACAAAATTAAAATGGGAGAGTTTTAAAAATTGAAAGACCAAATCACAGAGGTCTTTTGGATAAATTGGCAAGCTCTCGTCCAAGGATGACAATGCAGCACACAAACATCCCCACGATGCACTGACATCTCATATGGACCAAAAATTGAGATTGTCACAAAAAAATACCAAAGACCTATTAACAATCTAATAACTAAACTCTTAGGATTCAAGAAATAAATAGAGAATAACAAAAATAAAGATAAACTAAACTAAATGAGAAAAGGGAATGATAAAACGAGAAGGGAGTAAGAAAATACTCACAAGAATTCCAAGGATGAAGCCTCAAACAATGTTAAACCTTCAATTCCTACACACACAAGACTGAGAAAAGTGTTCGGGCTATTTAGGGGCTTGCCTTAGTCAAACCCCCGCTTTGGTGTTTTCACCTCAATGGACAACCATGTAGATAGATAGATTGAAAGATAAATAGAAAAGATGATAAATTCATAGACAAGGGATGTGATAAGTCCCAAGATGCTCAAAGACATAAGACAAAGAGATATTACCAGCAAGGCTTGAGGAATCCCAACAAAAGGAGAGAGAAAGAGAGTTGTGAGAGTTGAGAGAGTTGTAGAGAACATTGTGAGAACTTTGAAACTGTAGTAGCAAGTTGTAGAGATTTTTGCAAGCTTGAGAGAGAGAGAGAGAGAGAGAAAGACTTCCAAAGAGAGAAAAAAGAGAGAATTTCCAAGAGAGATTATGTGGACTGAAAAAGATAGATTTAAAAGAGAAAAGAGGAGGGAAAAGGAGGTTTCCAAGCCATTGAAATCATATTGAGTTGTTTTCATTGACCAAGGTAGGGTGACAAGTGGCAAGGCACTCAAAAAAAACCTTTGAAAATTAAAATGTTACGAGACATCATCGCAACACATGGGCAGTTGCGCAATGCACTAGTGTCCAATCAAATTATGATAAAAACTAGTGGGAAATGGAGAAACACAAGGTTAACACAAAACTGATGCACAAATGTAGCTACTAAAAAGGGGTCTTGAGCATCTTGAGGGGAAAAAAGGTTGATGCAAGAGCTAATATGAGCCTACACAAATCCTAATGGGATGGAAATTGTAGACACGTAAAATGTATTGATTGACATTGTGCATCTGATCCTGACCACTAACATCGTTTCGTCATGAATCATCCTTTGGTTTAACCATTTAATCAAATACCTTTATCTGATTAAATTCATCAATATTCGTCTCTTAATTAAATAAATCAATTATCTAATTAAGCTCACCTTTTCTCAATAATTAAATTAACCATTTTGATCTAATTATCCTATTTAAATAAATAATTAATTTGATTTGATTAAATCTCTTAAGTCTATCTATTAAATTAAATAAATTAAAACCTTATTTAATCTAACATCATCTCTTTTAATTAAATAAATCAAAATCTTTATTTAATTAATCCCTTATCACATTCTTCTCATATTTGATTTAAACAAATCCACAAATTTAAGTCAAATAGGTCACATCATTTAATCCCTTCATTAAATTAATTAAATTTGATTAATTTAATCTCCTCTCATGTCCCATCCTCCATATTTTACCACTTGCACATGAAAATAGACTTATTTGATTTATTAAATCTCTATTTTCCTCAGCAAAGCATCTTTTAAGGAATATTCTTCAAGTTTGAATTCAAAATCCAAGTTGACTTGTCCCTTCCAACAAGGCATTTACCCTCTCTTACATGTCCTTTTCCTTGAGCCAAGTGGCATTCAATGCATTCTTCCTTCCCTCTTGCATGTCATTTCAACAATTTCAAAATTCAAATATATGCATTTATTGGCACAATCCTCAAAACTTGCACATCCTCCATCCACTCATAGGTTGACAAGTGGCACTTTTCCATTGGATAATTCTTAGTCCCACATTGCTCTATTTTGGACATTCATCCATCTTAGCATTCTATAAATAAGAGGCTAATCTCCTCATTTAATCATCCACAATTTGAGTAAACTTACCATGCTCAAATCATTAGCAAATCTCATCCATTATCATTGAATCTTAGCTAGGTTATGCAGATTTTTCTACTGGAGCACTCATCAAGCATCAACAAAGTGGATCAAATTTCTGCATCAAACCACCATTGCATCATTGGAGTTGGGAAAGGGCCAATTTTCACATCAAATTGGCACCAATTCCCTCAAGAGATTAGGAGTTTGTTTGCTTTAGAATAGGATTTGATATGCTTTTAAATTTCATAGTGTTCTTCATTTCATATTCTATCTCTTTTGCTATTCAAATGAATTTATTGAGGAATCCTTGTTCTTACTTGCATTTCACCTTCTAATGTGTTTGTTCATATTGTTTTGTAGGTATTAGGATTGGGGTTCGCACATTTGGCGTTAGAAGGAGGGAAATCTCACCTTTCAATCACGTTTTTTTAATCAAAATTACGCGTTGTTCTTTGTTTACAGGTTCATTGTCGATGTTCAAAACTGCTGGTTCTCCAACATCACTATACAGGACCGCTGGAAATTCAAACTCCAACGCTTGAGTCTTCCCGCCCAGGATTTTAAATTCTAAACTGCACCGCTTGACCAATCAGACTCGTGGGAATTCTAAAAAAAAATCAAACTGCACTGTTGGGTAAAAGGGCGACACATTCACGCTCATTGGCCTGACTGCAGAGCGACGCTGACTGGCAAGCGTCGCTATACAACACCGCTGGAGAAATCAAACTGCGACGCCTTCACGGATTGCACCGCTAGAGGGGAGTATGGAGTGAAATTTAATTTTCAGCGTGTGCTTTTTTTCAAATTCTGCTTCTTTTGTTTGTTTTCTATCTTTTTGACCTTTCTTTTGCAGAATATAACTGATTTTTCTTGTAGGTTGAATCGATCAAAGACAAAAAGGAAGAGAAGTATGATGGTGTCATTTAGTGTTTTTAAACATTTTAGTGTTTGTTTAACACTATTTGAGGATTCATTATCCCTCTTAAGGAAAATTTGTCATCTTTTCATGCTTAGGATCCACTAATTTCATTTGGGCTTTAAAAAGAACTTTTCAATTTTTGCTACAAAAGGCTTAAAATGAATATTAGGACTCAAATCTACTAGAGTTTGTTTGGGATTAAAAATTGAACAAGGCAATTTGACACACTTACTTTGGTGCTTTTAAAAACGAGCTCACAATTGCTTTGAAAGCTTAAAATGAACATGTGCAACTTTGTTTTTGTGATTGCTTACTTAAACTAACATCATCGAAAAGGACATATGCGCTTCTCTCAAGCTTTATAGCGATCTTTAGAATCAAAAGGCCTTTTTTATGATCTTAGGCTTTATAGCGATCTTGAGAATCAAAAGGCCTTTTTTATGATCTTAGGTTGAGATAAAGTAATCACCTCCACACTTCATTTTGGGTTTAAAATTGAACAAAACACTTTGCGAGTGTGAATAAACTTATTGCATACGTTCTCCCTTTGTTTCTAAACAAAGTTCGATCGAACTATGAATACGTTTATTTGCTTTTGTTTATCTTAGAGGGCTTGCCTTGGGGAAAAAATACTCACCGAAGGGAATGACTCAACCGGTAATGCTCTAAAGCCAAGAGTATTTCCAACCGGGTTATAAATGTGGGTATTGGAGTAAACACCAGTATCACGCGGTTGGCTCTAACGAGATGGATATGAAAAAGGACTCTCGTCGTATGGGTCAATCTCCACGAACGGGAAGTCCTAATTAAAACCCATGTTTTAGAATTGCCAAAATCCTTGATCTATTTGTTGGTGCAAGAACGGTCGTTCTGAAGCCACCCCACACTGTTATGTTCTTTTAGTAGAAATGGAAAGCATGCCATGGGAGTTTCATGGGTGTTGATGCTTGGCTGCCCCATATAAGTGAGTGTCGTGGAGGGGAGCCAGTGGGGTCAAGCATCTAACCATTCGCTAAAGATAAGCGTAGCTGGACTTGTCCAAGTGGGGACTCAACAAATATTGTCTTTCATATCCATAGGTGTGTACTTATTTTTGTTTACAAAATGCTTTGCTTGTTCGAAAACATCTTGGAAAAAAACACTCAAACATCATCATCAAAATTTCAAACCCTTTAGGAGACAAATACAATTGACCCAATTCATGTGTTATTGCTTTCCCTTGGGATTTTATCCTTAGAGGTTTCTAAACACTTGGATTACATCTCAATTTGTCTACTAAAGTTAAAAAATAGGTAACCCTTGCCTTGAAATCATCAAATTTCCATATAACATACTTTGTGGGATTCGAGGAAATTAATACATTGGACATCTAGTTTGGAAAACCTAATCAAAGAAGTGGTTGTGGTAAAATAAAGTTACTAAGCAAAGATAACAAAATGGAATCTCACATGTGTTGAAACCTCATGATCTCCAAGAAAGTCAAAATCCCAAAACGAAAGTCCTTGATTCAAAATCTAGAAAGGTATGCTCAAATTGAACCACTTCTTAGTTATAAAGTTCCATAGAAGCATTGCATGTTCTTCAATACCAAGGTATAGGTAAACAAAGTGTCTTTTTTTAGGTTCATCCTAGGATCAAAAGAAATCAATTTTTTTTTCACCCATCCTTCAAACATCAAAATAAAAATCACCTCACCATCATCTTTTGAGAAAACTTGAAATTATCCTTCATGCTAGGCTTTTTGGAAAAAATCAAAAACATCAAATCCTTGAGACAAAATCCTTAAAATCTTTTATCAAATCATCTTTGGCTAAGTATGTGTAGATGCATCCTTTTTCATATGCTTAGTCAAAATTATCAAACCATCTTATTTAGCTAGGTATATGTAGATGCATCCTTCTTCATATGCTTGGTTAAATTATCATCTTGTTTGAATAGGTGAGGGTAGATGCATCCTTCTCCCTACACATATTCAAATTATCATCCTTTGAGAAAATCAACCCCTTAGATAAACATCCAACATCTTAGGGTCTATTTGTTCAATCAAAG